>PVIY010001542.1:25724-148168 GCA_004026745.1 Myrmecophaga tridactyla | reverse complement strand
CCACCATCCCCTTTCAAACCGTTATCATCAGTTTAAATAGAAATGTTCTATGTTAAGCATCAACTCCCCATTTTTTCATTCCATTCAATCTCCTGGTAACATATATTCTAGATTCTAACACTATGAGTTTGCTTTATTATATAACTAGTTCATAACAATGGGATAATGCAATATTTGTCATTTTGTATCTTGCTAATTTCATTAAATACAATGTCCTCAGGGTTCACCCCCCTCAATGCATCAAGACTTCATTCCTTTCTACAGCTGAATAATAATCTATTGTATGTATATGTCACATTTTGTTTATCCATTCATTTGTTGATGGACAGTTAGGCTACTTCCACCTTTTGGCAATTGTCTATAATACTGCTATGAACAATTTGTGTGAAAATATCTGAGTCCCTGCTTTCAGATCTTCTGGGTATATACCTAGTATCAGGAGTACCAGGTCTTATGGTAATTCTATGTCTACCTTCCTGACAAAAGCCAAATTCATCTTTATGCTTATCCATTGTCTTCTTAATATCCTTTATCCCTTCAGCCATATTTTCCTTCATCTCCTTGAATTGATTTAGGAGATTTGCTTCAACATCTGTGATTAGTTGTTCCAAATTTTGCATCTACTCTGAAGTTTTAGTTTGTTCCCTTGACTGGGTCATATGTCGTGTTTCTTAGTATAATTTATAATTTTTTTGCTGACTTCTAGGCATCTGATTATCTTGGTGAGTTTATTCTGAATGTCAGTTTCTCTCTTTTGTCTAGGGTTTGATTGGTGACTGGCTTTGTGTTAAGACTTTTTTTATGCTTACTTAGACTTATTCTAGATCTTTAGAATAGCCTGTTTAACTGATCATAGTTTTTCAGCTCTTCTTAATCTGCTTCTTACCCATGATATGTGGTACAATTTTTAAGATAGCTTTCTGTACAATTGTTTCATCTTGAGGAGAATGCTTCCTTTTCTCTGTCCCTTCTCCAGGAATCTTGATTTGTTCTTCTTTTGCCTAGATAGGTTTTTTACATTTCTTTCATCATTTTTTAGCTGCTTTTGTCCATAAGAAAAATTTTGGGAGGAGGAGCACCCCAGATAGGTCTTTCCCAAACAATATTTCCCAGGCAAACAGGGCAAAGAACCCATAAAGGGAGTACAGACCGTCTCCACAGTGCCCTGGGGATGGGATCAGGAGGGATGTCACAAGCTTTGACAGCTTCCCAAAGCTGTTCTTTCCTGGCCTGCCTGGTAAATACAGCCTTTCAGTTAACTGTTCCCTGTAGCCCTGAGGGGAGTACTGCATCTTTAAATCTCCACTGCCTTGGCCCTTTCCCAGGGTGGGGTTGAAACAGTGGCTGTCACTTCCTTTTTCCACAGCAGGTTGAAATAGTAGCTCAGAGCCTGGGACCTAGCAATCCAAAACCATGATCACTGATGGAGCATGCCCACCTCTGTTATTAAGGAAGAAGACTTTTATGTACCTTTCTATCTCTGTGAGCTAGCCATGAACTGGACCCCAAGGTGTCCCAGGGTTAGAGTAGGAGATGGGTACTAACAACCACTGCATGGGGAGAGCAACTCACTTTTCTCCACTATAGTTTATCAACCTTTTCCTTCCTGCTCTACCCTGGATGTTGCACAGTGTTTCTCTGATCTCCGAGCCCCAGAACCTTGTTTCAGACAGTTCTTACCTGTTCAACAGTTGTTTTGGTACAAGGATTGGGTCTTTGAGCTTTCTACTCTATCATCCTCCCCAGAAGTCCTCCTGTTTTGTTGTTGTGTTTTATATGTAATTCCACTTTTTCCTTTTTGCAGATTCTAAAATGCAAATGTTCAAAATTGTTGATAAATTTGTGTTTTGGGGCATTCAATGCATAAAGATATAATTTGTAAAAGTACAGCAAAAAGGTCAGGGGACAGAGGGTATAAAACAGTGTTTGTATGTGCTATTAAAGTTAAATTGGAATCAATCAAACCTGATCATTATAGATTTAGGGTATCACTTTTAAGCCCCATTGCAATCACAAAGAAAACATCTGAAAAATATTTATAGAAGAAAATGAGAAGGGACTCAAAATCATACATAAGACAAAATCAAATAAATATGAAAGTGGGCATTAAGGGAAAAATTGAATAACAAAAAAAGATAAGATTTACAAAGACCAAATGTGAAAATGGCAGAATAAAGTTCTACCTTATCTTTAGTTACAAAGCATGATCTAATTATATGCTGTTTACAAGATACAGGAATACCTTGTTTTCATGCATATTTATTTATTGCATTTTACAGATATTGCATTTTTTACAAATTGAAGATTTGTGCAATCCTGCATCAAACAAGCCTATTGGCACCATTGTTTTCCAACAGACTGTGCTCACTTTGCGTCTCTGTGCCATATTTCTGTTATGGTCACCTGTAATAAGTGATCTTAGGGTGCGTGGATGGATCAGTGGTAAAATGCTTGCCTTTCATGCAAGAGACCTGGGTTTGATACCTGGACAATACACTCCCTCCCCCCCAAAAATACTTCATTGTTATAAGTGATCTTTGATTTTACTATTGTAGTTGTTTTGGGGCAACATGAACCATGCCCATATAAAATGGAAAACTTAATAAATTTGTGAGTTTTGAATGCTCCACTAACCAGCCATTCTCCCACCTCTATCCCCTTCCTCAAGCTTCTCTACTCCCTGAGACACAAAAATATTGCAATTTGTCCAATTAATAACATTACAATGCCTGTAAGTCTTAAAATGAAAAGAAGAGTTACACATCTCTTACTTTAAATCAAAAGATAGAAATGATTAAGCTTAGTGTGAAAAGCATATTGAGAGCTAAGAAGTTGAAAGCTAGGCCTCTTGAGTCAACTAATTAGCCAAGTTGTGAATGCAAAGGAAAAGTTCTTGAAAGAAAAGTGCTACTCCAGTAAAACACAAAGATAAGAAAGTTATAAGAAAGTTAAATAGCACTATTGCAGATATGGAGAAAGTTTTCATGATTTGTCTAGAAGATCAAACCAGCCACAAGATTCTCTTAAGTCAAATCCAAATGCAGAGCAAGGCTGTTTTCAATTCTACAAGTCTGAGAAAGGTGAAAAAGCTACAGAAGAAATGTTGGAAGGTGTCAGAGGTTGTATTATGAGGTTTAAGTAAAAAAGCTGTTTCCATGACATAAAAATACAAGGTAAAGCAAGAAGTAATTATGTAGAATTTGCATCAGGTTATATAGAAGATCTAGCTAAGATAATTGATGAAGATAGTTACACCAAACAATGGATTTTCATTGTAGATGAATCAGCTGTCTATTGGAAGATATCATCTAGGATTTTAACAGCTAGAGAGCAGAAATCAATGCTTGACTTCAAAGCTTCAAAGGACATAGCATACCAATGCTATGTGCCAATAACAGGGGGATATAATGGTTATGGAGATTATTCTTTTTATAGTAATGAAAATGTCCCAAAACTGATTGTGCTGATGAATGTACAACTCTGTTATTATACTGTGAGCCATCAATTGTACACTTTCAATGGATTGTACAGTGTGTGAATATATCTCAATAAAATTGTTTTTAAAACAAAGCTTTAAAGGACAGGCTGATGCTCTTGTTAGGGACTAATGCAGCTGGTGGCTTTAAGTTGAAGCCAATTCTCATTTACCTTTCCAAAAGTCCAAGGGCCCTTAAGAATTGTGCTAAATCCACACAGTCTGTGCTCTCTAAATAGAACAGCATAATCTGGATGACAGCAAATCTGTTGACAACACGGCTTATTGAAAATTTTAAGCCCATTGTTGAGACCTGCTACCCAGAAAAAAAGATTCCTTTCAAAACTATTATTGCTCATTGACAATGCATCTGGTCACCCAAGAGTTCTGATGGAAATGTACATCTAGATTGATTATGTCTGTTAACAAAACATCCATTCTGTCGCCCATGGATCAAGGAGTCATTTCAACTTTCAAGTGTTATTAAGCAACATTTATTGTAAGACTATAGCTGCCAGGGATGGTGATTCCTCTGATGGATTTGAGCAAAGTCAATTGAAAATCTTCTGGAAAATATTCACTATTCTAGATGTCATTAAGAACATTCATGATTCATGGTAGGAGGTCAAAACATCAACATTAATAGGAGTTTGGAAGAAATTGGCTCCAGCTCTCATGGCTGCCTTTGAGCGATTCAAGATTTCAATGGAGGAAGTAATTATAGTTGTAGTAGAATAGCAAGAGAACTAGAATTAGAAGTGGAATTTGTTCATGTTACTGTATGGTTGCAATCTCATGATAAAACATGAAGGATGAGGAGTTGCTTCTTATGTATGAGCAAAGGAAGTGATTCCTTGAGATGGAATCTAATCCTGGTGAATATGCCTTGAACATTTGTTGAAATGACAACAAAGAATTGAGAATATTGTGTAAACTTAGTTGATAAGAAAGTGGCAGAATTTGGGAGGATTGACTCAAATTTTGAAAGAAGTTCTGCTGTGGGTAAAATCCTATCAAACAGTATACACACTACAGACAAATATTTAATGAAAGGAGGAGTCATTTGATGCAGCCAGCTTCATTGTTGTCTTATTTTAAGAAATTGTCTCAGCCACCACAACCTTCAGCAACCAATCACATCAACATAGAGGCAAGACCTACCAGCAAGATAATGGCTCACTAAATGTTCAGAAGATGATTAGCATTATTTTTCAATAAAGTATTTTTTTAATTAAGGTCTTTACATGTTTTTTTAGACATAATACTATTGCACACTTAATAAACTACAGTATAATATAAGCAACGCATATGCACTGGAACATTAAATGATTTGTGTGACTTTTTAATGTGATATTTGCATTATTGGGCAGTATTTGATCTGGAACCAAACTTGCAATATCTCTGAGGTATGCTTGTACTCACATTAAGTTCAATGACACAAGTAGGTTGAAAGTGAGGCTGGCAAAAAAATATGTCATTTAAATAATAACCAAAAATGAAGCTATGGCAGCTATACCAATAACAGATAAAATAGACTTTAAGTCAAAAACTTTTGCAAGGGACAAAGAAGGTAACTAAATACTGTTAATGGAATAAAGCCAACAAGAAGAAACAATTCTAAATATATATGCACCTAAGGTTAGAGCCCCAAATTATATGAAGTGAATATTAACAGAAAAAGTCAGTCTTTACATTAATAAGAGTGTTCAGTACACCACTTTCAATAATGGATAGAACATCTACACAAAAGATCAATAAAGAAATAGAAGACTGGATTGAGGTTATAAATCACTGGACCTAACAGGCATATATAGAACACTTACACTCAAGCAGCAGAGAACACATTCATCTCTAATGAATACAGGTCATTCTCCCAGATCGCAAATATAATAGTTCACAAAGTAAGTGTCAATAAATTTTAAAAGATTAAATTCATACAATGTATCTTCTCTGACCACAAGTGAAGGAAGCTAGAATAAAATATTGGAAGAACTGGAAAATTCACAAATATGAGGAAATTAAACAACACACTCTTAAACAACCAATGGCTCAAAAATGAAATCACAAGGGAAATGAGGAAATATGTTGAGGTGAATGAAAATGAAAACACAACTTGACAAAATGTATGAGAGGCAACAAAGGCAGTACTGAGAGGAATATTTATAGTTCTTACTGTCTACATTAAAAAAAAGAACTATCTTAGATCACAGACCTAAACCTACAACTGGAGGATTTAGAAAAAGGTGAGCAAACTAAACCCAATGTAAGCAGAAGGAAAGAAATAACAAAGATTAGAGTGGAGAAAATGAAATAGGGGATAAACATCTAAGAGAGAGAATAAATAAAACAAAAAATTGTTTCTTTGAAAAGATCAACAAAATGACTGACTTTTAGCTAGGCTGATAAAGAATAAAGATAGGATACAAAGTCAGAAATGTAAAGGGGGCCATTACTACCATGCCCACAGACATAAAAATGGAGTACGAGGATACTGTGAACAATTATCTGTCAACAAATTAGAAAACCTAAATGAAGTGGACAAATTACTTACACTAACTAGAAACACACAAACCTACCCTGACTCAGGAAGAAATGTGCGATTTCAACGGATCAATAACAAACAAAAGAGATTGAGTCAGAATCAAAAACCTACAAATAAAGAAAAACCCATACTAGATGGCTTCAGTGGTGAATTTTACTAAATATTTCAACAATAATTTACACCAATTCTGCTCAAAATATTCCAAAATATTGAAGAGGAAGGAATACTTCCTAACCCATAAAATGAGGCCAACATACCCTACTACTAAAGCCAGATAAAGATAAGAAAATTACAGACCAATATTCATTATGAATATAGATGCAAAAATTCTCAACAAAATATAAACTGAATCCAACAGCACATTAATAGAATTATGCACAATGATCAAGTGAGATTCATCCTAGGTATGTGAGTGGTTCAACATAAGGAAATCAATTAATGCATTACACAACATTAATAGAAAGAAAGTAACCACCTGATCACCTCAATTGATGTTATAAAGGCATTTGACAAAATCTAGCACCTATTCTTCATAAAAACACTTAGAACATAGGATTAGAAGAAAACTTCCTCAATGTGATAAAAAGCATATATGAAAATCCACAGCTAGTAGCTTATCCAATGGTGAAAGACTATAAACACCTTACCGCTAAGAAACAGAACATGTCAAGTATGCCTACTGTCACCGCTGTCATTCAACATAGTACTCTAAGTTTAGAGAGTAATTAGGAAAGAAAAAGAAATAAAAGGCATCCATATTTGAAAGGAAGAACTGTTCTATTTGCATATGACATGACCCTCTATATAGAAAATGATAAAAAGTACACAAAAAGTTACTGCAGCTAATAGGTGAATTTAAAAAATTGGCAGGGTATAAATCAATATGCAAAAATCAACAGTGTGTGTTACTATTGATTTTCCTCCTCTGAGGAGGAAATCAAGAAAGATTTCCACTTACAATAGCAACTAAAAATTCAAATATTTAGGAAAAAAATAATAAGGATGTAAAGAACTTGTACTAAAAAATTGCTAAAATATCAAAGAAAACCTAAATAAATGGAAGAACATTTCATTGTTCTTGGATTGGTAAAGTGTAAATATTATTAAAATGTCAATTCTATTTAAAGCAGTTTATAGATTCTACAAAATGCCAATCAAAATTCCGACAACCCTTCTGCCAACTTGGAAAAGACAATCATCAAATGTATTACAATGCTACAGTAATTAAAATAGCATAGCACTGGAAAAGAACAGATATATGAACCACTGAAATTGATTTGATAGTTCAGCAATAAACTTTCACATCTATTGCCAATTGATTTCTGACAATGGGGCCAAGTCCACTCAATGGGGAAAGAATGGCCTCTTCAACAATTGCGCTGGGAAAACTGGCAATACATATGTGAAAAAATAAAGTTGGACCTGTAGCTCACACCACACACAAAAATCAAATCAAAATAGATCAAAGGGGGGTGGGGGTGCAAAGGTAGCTCAGTGGTAGAATTCTTATCTGCCATGTGGGAGACCTGGGTTCAATTCCTGGTCCATGCACTCCCCACCCCCCTAAAAAATAAAAACAAAAACAAAATTGGATCAAAGACCTAAATATAAGAACCCAAATTATCAAAATCCTAGAAGAAAAACTAGGGAAGCATGTTCATGCCCTTAGTTGATAGTTTCTTATAGTTTACACCAAAAGCATGAGGTAGTAAGGAAAAAAAATAGACAAATGGATCTTCACCAAAACTAAAAACTTGTTGTGCATCTAAGGACTTCACCATGAATGTAAAAAGAGAACTAACAGAATGGGGGCAAATATTTGGAAACCACATATCCCATGTTTAATATCCAGAATATATAAGGAAGACCTACAATTCAACAACAAAAGGGCAAACAATCCAATTAACAAAGGGGCAAAAGACTTGAAAAGACATTTCTCCAAAGAAGAAATACAAATGTTCAATAAGAACATGAAAAGATGCCCAACAGCGTTAGCTTTTATGGAATTGTGAACCCAAATTGCAATAAGATACCATTTCACATCATCTAGAATGACTACTCTTTTAAAAATGGAAAGTGTTAGAGAGGTTGTGGAGAAATGGGAACACTTATTCATTGTGGGGACTGTAAAATGGTGCAGCAGCCTATGGAATATAATTTGATGGTTCCCTCAAAAGTTACATGACCTGACAATCCCTCTCCTAAGTATGTACCCAAAGGAATGGAAAACAGTGACTCAACCACATATTTTCACACCAATGTTCATAGTGTCATTGTTCATAATTGCTAAAAGATGGAAGCAACCCAAGTGTCCACCAACTAATGAATGGCAAAACAAAACGTAGGATATACATACAATGGTATGTCATTCAGTCATAAAAAGGAATGAAGTTCTGATACTTTCTTCAACGGGGATGAAACTTGACGACATCATGTTGAGTGAAACAAGCCAGACAAGAAAGGTTAAACATTGAGTTATCTCATTGGTATGGATAATTAGATTTAACAAATTCATAAGTCAGAAACTAGAATACAGGTTACCAGGGGCTCAGATAGGGTTAGGGAATGAGAATTACTGTTTTATGGTATAGGGTTCCTATTTGGGATAATAAAAATGTTTTGGTGATGGATGGGGGTGAAGGCAGCACAGCATAGTAAATGTAATTAATACCGCTGTATTATATACTTGCAGTGTTAAAAGTGGAAATTTTAGGTTGTATGTATGTTACTAGAATAAAAATTTTTAATAATCCGTAAGATTGTACAACACAAATAGTGAATCCTAATGGAAATTAAGCGCTATAGTTAATGCATAGTAGAATTGTAATGATAGTGCTTCATCAATTGTTACCAAGGTACCACACTAATGCAAAGTGTTAATAATAGGGAAAACTGAGTGTGTGAGATAGAGTATATGGAAGCTCCTTATTTTCTAAATGATTTTTCTATAAACCTACAACTTATCTAATTACAAAAAAGAAGGTTTGTTTCTGGTGTTCAATTGAATGTATGGCTTAAATTCTCACGTTATTTCCTTATTCATAAAATGTATGCTCCATTTAAGACCACGTATAATTCCCTATGATTTCAGGGGTGGTGCAGGTACTGGGAGAACATATCATTTAATTTATGCTTCAACAAGGAATTTTAAAGTAGTAAAGCAAGCAAACAAAGAAAATGAAAGCTATGTCGGGAGTCCAGACAACTTCATTTGTATTTTTAATATGGCACCATACATGTTTTGAGACATATGCATTAAAGGATAAGACAAAATATTTTTGTTCTATGCAAGTTAAAATGACTTTGGAAAGTAGTGGAGAACATAGATTGCTTTTGAGGGGCATATCATGAAATGTATGGCTAACACCTTAAAATTCTTCATCATCAAGGGTTTATAAAATGACTGTTCTCTGCTACCTTTCTGTTTCAGACTTTTCTGCATCCAACTTCATGTTTCATTTCTCCTTAGCACAGACTTTCCCTAGAGTTCTACTCAAATCCATTTCCCTTGTAATTCTGAATTCTCTCTGAAAGTACTGCATCCATTTTCCTGGTTTTAACTATGCATATGCTGATGGTTTCAAACCCTGCCATCCTGAGATCTCCCATAGTTCCTAAAACTTGTCTTCTCTTCTCAAATCTTTCTCCTTTTCTTTTGCACTTCAGATTGTGTTTAGAAGATCGCCATACACATGGCCACCCAAGCATGAAGCCCCAGAGATCTTGGCCTTAGTCTTATCCCTTGCTGAACTCATTCAAATCCTCTTAATTTAACTTTTAAAAAATTTCTGAGCTCTTGCTTTTGCTTATCATCCCTCTTACTTGAGGCTCTTGTGATCCCTCACCCGTACATTTTAAATAGCCCCTTAAAGTGTCTCCCATTTTCCAGTCTTGTTTTTTGAAATCCACCTAACAAACAGAAAGAGCTATCCAAAGATAAATCTGACCTTTCAGAAAATCCATCAAAGTTCCTTGCTTCCTGCCCATATCCCATAAGTTGCACATGTTCTGATTCTTGCCCATCTAAAGAGATTCGTTTTCTCAATTTGTGCCTGTCATTTTACTCCTTGTAATCATCACCCAAGTAAAGAGTTCATATTTCTTGAACACATTTGCTCACCTGTTCTCTCTTCCTGAAAGTCCTTTCTCATCTTTTAAAAAATCTGTCATGTCCTTATTCCTCCTTCAAAATTCAACCGAGGTGTTGTCTTCTTTATGAAACCTTCCATCTCTCGCTTTATTGAGTTAAGCTTCCCTGAAGCACCTTGAGAATTCCTATATCTTATCATTTATTATATTAAAGTTATGTTTATTTGTATCTTCCCTCCTAGATATTGAACTCCTATTTCTTATTCACTTATCATAGTGCCTGATACATAGCAAAAATTAAATAAATGTGGTTAAACTGTACTGGGTTTAAATGATAGGAAAAAAATGTTTGGCTGATATTTATCATTATATATTAATAATTTGTGCAGTTCCTAACAAAAAAGGCTGTATTTTTTGACCATGTAATATTGGTTGTGACTCTACTAGATGGTACTCATGCAACGTTAGCAGAACTTTTAAACCCTCCACAACCTTGGGAAAGGTAGATACTTTTGTT
Source organism: Myrmecophaga tridactyla (assembly GCA_004026745.1). Classification (NCBI taxonomy): domain Eukaryota; kingdom Metazoa; phylum Chordata; class Mammalia; order Pilosa; family Myrmecophagidae; genus Myrmecophaga; species Myrmecophaga tridactyla. The sequence goes on along the minus strand of PVIY010001542.1, from coordinate 137,545 downwards.
ACCATTTTAAATACAAGAAAAAAATAAAAATCAACATATGTTAATATATACTTAACATATATTTAAGTTAATGTATACTTAATAAGCTCTGGAATTTATACACAGAGATACATTTTCACCTTAAATATGGTAAGAGAACCTTATGCTAAAGATTTAAGCTAAGGTAGACATTTTCCAGGAGTTCTGTGCCTGTTCCCACCCCCAAAGGTGAGCTTTCTTAAGTATTTTTATAATCTGTAGAAAAGGGGGCAATGAATTATGCAAAGCACCAACTAAATAGGCATGCAGTTCTGTAGTCATCTATACAATTTCTAGATGACTATTATTCCATGGAAGTTTGCTATATTGACCTTGGGTTAATGACCTTTCACAAATGTAAAAACCCCAGGCTGAAAATACCTCTGGCATTTTAGAACCTGGAAGTCTTGAAAAAGAGGAAGAATCCATGCCAATTATCCTGCTCTCTCATTCTCAAAATAAATATTTAAATAAAAATTTCATTGTCTATCTGTAGGAGAATGTAAAATAGAAAACAATAATCACTAATATACATGCCACACTTTTTGAAAGCCTATTTTCATGTTAAGAACAAACCCCAGTCTTACTCACGGCTGTATGTTTCCATTTAATTTACAAAGGTTTTGTAAATGTTTTAAATGAAGTTTCAGTGTATATTCAATACAATTCTACCACAGATTTGGTACCTTTATTCCAAGAAACTGTATATTATCTGTTGCAATTATGAAAAATAGCTGTATTAAATGAAGTTTTCTATTGATTATTGGTTAATAGGAACATAAGTAACTTTTGTACTAAATTCTTATATCCAGCAAACTCACTGATTGTCATTACTTTGGATAGTTTTTCTGCTTATCTTGGATTTTCTATGTACATAATCCTACAATTTTTGAAATTGATTTCTTCCTGTCTCATCATTATTTCTTCATCTCTTTTTTCTGCTGAAATTGACAATAGTAATTTATTATTTGTAAACAGTGGAATTTTATAGCGGTTTAGTCAGTTTTGACAAGTTTTATTTTTCTAAGAAAACTGCAATTCATTTAATTTTCATATTTATTATTATAAAATTACTCATATTATTTTGTAAGATGGTATTTTACTCCTATATTGTTTAATTATGCTTTTTGTTCTTGTTTTAATAAATTCTGCTAGAGCTTTTTATATTTAAGTAGCCCTTTTCAAACAAACAGCTTTTGGATGTGCTTATCACATGTATTGTTTCATTTTTTCCCTTATATTTAAAAACATGTTGTGCTCCTACTCTTGAATTTTATTGTTTTTTCCTAACTTCATCTGTTTTGTGGTTTGCTTAATATTTTCTGTATTAATTTTTTCAATGTGAAAAGTATTTATTCAATCTCACTGTCAATCAAAGAAATGCAAAATAAAACAAAGAGCTTCATTTTTTTTTTAATTATAAAATTTTGGGCAAATATTTCTTAAAATGACAATGCCCAGTGGTCAGTTCCTCAAGTACACCCCAGATGAGACTATAACTAGCATTTCTAGAAACTGGTTTAGACTAACATTTATACCCTTAAATTCAGTGTTGCCAAATTTCTAAGTGCAGCCAGTAAAAGCATCCAGAGATAAGTACAAGGATGTTCATTATAGCAGTTATTTACAATAGCACACAAAGTAAAATGACACAAATTTCCAAAATATCCAATAACAAGTAAATTACAGTACATGAGAAAAATATAATATTTTAATGGAGCCATTTAAAATCATACTTCAGAAAAATGTTAAATGACAGAAATATTTATGACATGTGGTTACTCAGGGTGGGGGAAGCAGAGTAAAATCGATAGGATGTATAGAGTAGTCCAAATTTTGTAAAGAATATATGTCTATAGATAGAAACAAATACTGTAAGTATACTCTATTTATAAAAATGTTAAGAACAGTTATCTCTTGGGATGGGAATACGGGTGATTTTTTAAATTTATTTTTTGGTAGTTTTTATACCGTTTATAATGAACACTTCTTTTTTTATTTCAGGAATTTATTTTATCTAATATTACTATAGCTGCCTGTGCCAGTTGGAAAGGATGTATGTACCCTAGAAAAGCCATGTTTTAATCCTAATCCCATTTTGAAAAGACAGCCATTTTTTCTAATCCCTATTCAGTACTGTATATTTGAAACTGTAATCAGATCATCTCCCTGGAGACGTGACTCAATCAGGAATAGTTGTTAAACTGGATTAGATGGAGACGTGTCTCCACCCATTTGGGTGGGTCTTGGTTAGTTTACTGGAATCGTACAAAAGAGGAAACATTTTGGAGAATGGGGAAGAATCTGAGAGAGCAGAGAATGCCACAGCGCCACAAAGCAGAGAGTCCATCAGCCAGAGACTTTTGGAGATGAAGAAAGAAAATGCCTCCTGGGGAGCTGGAAAGGAAGCTAGTAGATGACTCTGCATTCACCATGTGCCTTTCTAGATGAGAGAGAAACCCTGACCTTGTTCGCCATGTGCCTTTCCATTTGAGAGAGAAACCCTGAACTTCATCAGCCTTCTTGAACCAAGGTATCTTTCCCTGGATGCCTTAGATTGGACGTTTCTGTAGACTTGCTTTAATTAGGACATTTTTTCAGCCTTAGAACAGTAAACTAGCAATTTATTAAATTCCCCTTTTTAAAAGGCATTCTGTTTCTGGTATATTGCATTCCCGCAGCTAGCAAACTAGAACAGTGCCTATATATATATTTTACCTTTTTTATTGTAAAATATTATATATATAAAAAGCGAATAAAGAAAAATGCAATAATTTTCAAAGAACACATCAAAAAGCAGCTATAGAACAGGTTCCAGAGTTTGTCATGGGCTATCATTCCTACATCTGACGTTTTTCCTTCTAGCTGCTCCAAAACACTGGCAGCTTTACCAAAATCATAGTAAAGAAATCACACAATATTTGTCCTTTTGTGTCTGACCTATTTCACTCAGTATCATGTCCTCAAGGTTTATCCATCTTGTTATATGTTTCAGGACATCATTTCGTCTAACTGCTGCATGATATTCCATTGTATGCATATACCACATTTTGTTTATCCACTCTTCTGTTGATGGGCACCTGGATTACTTCCATCTCCTGGCAATTGTGAATAGTGCTGCTGTGAACATCGGTGTGAAAATGTCTGCTCATGTCACTGCCCTCAACTCTTCTGGGTATATAGCAAATATTGGTATTGCTATGTCATAGGGCAACTCAATATTTAGCTTTCCGAAGAATCACCAAATTGACTATCACAATGGCTAAAGCATTATACATTCCCACCAGCAGTGAATAAGTGTTCCAATTTCTCCACATCCTTTCTACATAAGTTTGAAAATATTATGTACCCCAGAAAAGTCATGCTTTAGTCATGTTTAAATCTTGTGGATGCAGCCATTTCTTTCCATTTGATTCAATACTTTAGACAGGACATTTTGATTAGATTATCTTCATGGAACTGTGACCCACCCAATTGTGGGTGTGACCTTTGATTAAACGGAGATATGACTTCATCCATTCCAGGTGAATCTTAATTAGTTTACAGATTTGTTTAAAAGAGGAAACATTTTGGGGAGTGTCAGAAATGACAGAAACAACGGTGCCTCAGAGCCTACAGAGAGTGAGCCAATAGAAACATCAGAGCAGAGCTGACACAGATGCCAATACTTGGAGAACAGAGACACAGACGTTTGGAGATGCTTGGAGCCCAGCAGACATCACCATGAGATGTTAAGCAAGCCAGAACCTGTAGAGAGCCAAGGGAAGTCAAGAGATGAAAGCCAGCCCCAGAGAAGCAAAGTGAGGAACTCCCATAGGGACAGAGGTTGAAAGCAATGGAGTCCAGGAGCAAGGGACCAGCAGATGCCAGTCATGGGACTTCCCAGCTGACAGAGCTGTTCCAGACCAATCAGCCTTTCCTGAGTGAAGGTAACTTTTTGTTGGTGCTTTAATTTGAACACTTTTACTTCCTTAGAACTGCAAACTTGTAACTTATCAAATTTCTCTTTTTAGAAGCCATTCCAGTTCTGGTATATTGCATTCTAGCAGCTTGAAAACTAATACACTCTCCAGCATTTGTGGTTTGTTTAATAGCAGCCATTCTTAGAGGTAAAATGTAAGGTGATAGCCCATTGTCATCTTAATTTGCATCTCCCTTATAGTGAATGAAGATGAGCAGCTCTTCATGCGCTTTTTAGCCATTGTATTTGCTCTTCAGAAAAGTGTTCACGTCCTCTGCCCATTTTATAATTGGGTTGTGCTTTTGCTGTTGAGTGGTATATTTTCTTCATGTACAGAGGATAGCAAGCCTTTATCCGATATGTGGTTCCCAAATATTTTCTCCCATTGAATTAGCTGCCTCTTCACCTTTTTAACAAAGTCCATTGAGGCACAGAGGCTCTTGATCTTAAGACTTCCCATTTACCTATTTTTTTTTCTTTCATTGCTTATACTTTAGGTATAAAGTTTGAGAAGCTACCTCCTGTTACTAGATCTTGAAGATGTTCCCCTACATTTCCTTCTAGCAGTTTTAAGGTACTGGCTCTTAGGCAGTTTTGGGGAGGCTGGTGGGGGGATCTGGATGGGGAGGGCAGGGTGGGCCTCCACCGAGGTGGGCTGCAGCAAATGGGGAGGTGTGATGGGAGGGAGGTGACTGTTCTCCTCTCCAGCCTGACCCAGCTGCTGGCTGAGGAGAACTCCCCTCATGGGTCTTAGTTGTCAGCACCTGCAGGGAGCCTAGAGGTGGGCCCGATCATTCACGGAGGGGTGCTGGACCTTGGGGCGGGGGTCAGCGATCACCCAGCTGGGCACAGGAATAGCCAGCCCACAAGCGTGGTGCTTGGCAGACCTGCAAAGCTGTGAGTTGGCTGATCCCTTGGGCACTGGTCAGCCCGCAAGGTCAGCTGGCAGAGACCAGCCATCCAGCCACCCCAGGCTAAGAGCAGCCCCTTACCAAGCATATAGTCCTCAAATCGCGGCAGTCCAGGGTGGGCGTGGCTGAGGGAGGAGATTCAGGCAGGCTTGCTGGTGAGAAGGGGTAAGAAAGAGCAGGTCAGCGGCTCCACACTGGGATGGGGAAGCCGGAGGGACAAGGAGCCTCAGGTTCTCCACCTGCTGGGGAGAAGGGGTAAGTGCAGACGGGCTAACTCCCTATCTGCCTAGGTTTTTATTTTTATTTTATTTTATTTTTTAATATTCTTTTTATTTTTCCCCTTTGTAAATTTATTTCTATATATTTTATTAGTAATGTAACTGTTTTTTCATTAATTTTATTTTTATAGATATTTTATAGTTTTACAGTTTTATCCTTATTTTCTATTTCTTATTTCATATATTATTTTTTATTATTAATTTCATTTCTTTTTATTGCTATTATTAATCTTTTTTCTCTTAAATCTTCTTTCCCTTTGGTGGGCACCAGTCTGACTTCACTCCCAGTATATCTTAGGGTGTCTGTTTTTGATTCTGGGGCCTATTACTGTTGAAGTATATTTTTTGGTTGTTTTTTTTCATATTTTTTATATTCTTATTTTATTTTATTATTACTGTCTTTTTTTGGGGGTGGTGGTGCATGGACAATGGTCTAGCCTGGATCTTCAGTGTGGTGGGCAGCCATTCTGCAACTGAAGCACCCATGGATTCTGGCCTACCTTCTAATAGAACGTCAAGTTCAATTGAATCCTCTATATGAGATGCAGACCTTGATTTGATGGAGAATAACTGAAAAACCAAGTGCAACAGGGAACCTTCAGTGAAAACCACGTAAATACAAAACTTAAAAGAATGAAGGAAACCAACTTGCAAAATAACAATATCAAGAAAATCAAATGCCTCAAACATGCACACAAAAAAACACAAAGCACATGAGGATCCAAGCAGAAATGACCCAACACAAATTACCAAGCCAAAATTCCAGAGGGGGCATTAAATACAGAACAACTACCCAAAGATACTTATGAAGAAATAAAGGATATCAGGAAAACACTAGAGGAGCATAAAGAAGAATTTAGAAGTTTAAATAGAAAAATGGCAGATTTCATAGAAATTAAAGACACAGTAGACCAAATTAGAAATGTACTAGAGACACATGAGAGCAGATTCAAAGAAGCAAAAGGGAAGAGTAAATGAGCAGAAGACAACACAATTGACCTAAAGCTCACAAAGTGACAAGTGGTAAGAAAGATAGAAAAAATGCAACTGGAGCTTAGGGAAATTATGGACAACAAGAAGCAAACAAACATAAGAATAATTGGTACCCCTGAAGGAGAAGAGTAAAGGGTTGGGAAAGTTAGTTGAAGATATAATTGGGGGAAAACTTCCCAACCCTTATATAAATCAAAGAGGCCAAATGAACTTCAAATAGAATAAATACAAGCAGGCCTACTCCAATTCACATACTAATCAAGTTGTGAAGTGTTGAAGAGAAATAGATGGCAACACAAGAAAAGCAATCTACTACATACAAGGGAAAACACATAAGACTGACTTCAGACTACTCAACAGACATCATGTGTTCTAGTTTGCTAGCTGCTGGAAAGGATATGAAGAACTTATACAGAGAAAATTTTGGTGAGGGAAATCAAAATAGATCCTAATAGATGAAAGGACATTCCATACTCACAGATTGGAAGAACAAATACTGTTAAGATATCAATTCTACCCAAAATGATTTGCATATTCCATTTAATCCCAATAAAAATTCTAACAATCTATGTTGCAGAAATGGAAAAGCCAATGATCAAATTTATTTGGAAAGGTAAGGGTCCCCAAATAGCCAAAATTTAATAATTTTATTTAATAATTGATCCTTTGAACTAAGTAATAAATGATTTCTCACTTAATTTAACATGGTAAATTAAGTTGATTTATTTTTGAGGGCTAAACAAACTGTGCAGGAAAAATTGCTCTTTCATAGTTTCCTGGGAACCATTCGATAATACGAAGTTAGGATTTTGCATATGTTCTAGTTTGTTAGCTGCCGGAATGCAACACACCAGAGATGGATTGGCTTTTAATAAAAAGGGATTTATTTTTGTTAGTTCTTCAGAGGAAAGACAGCTAACTTTCCACTGAGGTTCTTTCTTACGTGGAAGGCACAGGGTGGTCTCTGCTGGTCTTCTCTCCAGGCCCCTGGGTTCCAACAACTTTCCCCGGGGTGACTTCTTTCTGCATCTCCAAAGGCCTGGGCTGAGCTGAGAGTGCTGAGATGAGGAATGCCGAGCTCCTTAGGCTGTGCTACATTGAGCTCTCTCATTTAAGCACCAGCCAATTAAGTCAAACGTCACTCATTGCAGCAGACACGCCTCCTAGCTGACTGCAGATGTAATTAGCAACAGATGAGGTTCACGTACCATTGGCTTACGTCCGCAGCAACAAAACTAGGTATGCTCACCTGGCCAAGTTGACAACTGAATCTAACTAACACACCATGGAAGCAAAAAGACAGTGGTATAATATATTTAAGATCCTGAATGAAAAAGGCTTTCAGCTAGGAACTCTTTATCCAGCCAAGTTATCCTTCTTAATTGAGGGATCAGGGATGCAAGGGTAATTCAGTGTAATATTCTCACGTGCCATGCAGGAGACCTGGATTCAATTCTTAGCCCATGCATTTCATACACAAACGCACACACAAAGTCAACAAACATTGCTACAATGATGGGATAATCACATGGAAAAGAATAAAAATGTGACCCCCTCCATACAACATGAAAAAATTGAGGGAGAGATTAAAATCTTCAAAGTCAAAGAAAGATTTAGAAAGTCCTGTCAGTTGAAAAAAAGACATGAGAGGGAGGTCTTAAGGAGGGTAGAGAATTGAGGAATATGAGTAATAGTAATTTAAAGGATGAAAAGAGAGAGAAGGAAAATAATATATAGATGTGAGAAATAAAAACAAAAGGACAAGATGGTAGAGTCAAGAACTGTTTTTATGGTAATTACTTTGAATGTTAGTGGGCTAAATGCATCAATTAAAAGATACAGACTGGCAGAATGGATTAAAGAAACATAATCCATCAATATGTTCTTTACAAGGGACATATCTTAGACTCAAAGGCACAGTTAGGGAAAAGTGAAAAGATGGAAAAAGATCTATGGAAGCTGTTACCAAAAGAAAGGAGTAGCTATACTAATATCAGACAAAATAGACTTTAAATGTAAAGACATCATAAGAGACAAAGAAGGACACTACATATTATTACAAGGAACAATTCACTAAGAAGAAATAACAATCATAAATGTGCATGATCCCAATCAAGGAGCTCCAAAGTACATGAGGCTAACATTGGAAAAACTGAAGGGTGCTATAGTCATATCTATGGTTATAGGAGGAGACTTCACACACTACTCTCCACTATATGTAGAGAAACTGGACAGAGGATCAACAAGAAAATAGAGAACATAAACAATGGGATGAATGCATTAGGTCTAGTAGACATATATAGAGCTTTACACCTCAAAACACTAGGATATACACTCTTCTCTAGTAAACATGGAATGTTCTCCAGGATAGATCATATGCTGGGACACAAACTGAGTCTTTATAAATTTAATAAGATTGAAATTATCCAAAGCACTTTCTCTGATCACAACGGAATAAAGCTGGAAATTAATAATCACCAAAGAACCAGAACTTTCACAAATATATGGAGATTAAACAACACACTCTTAAACAGTCAATAGTCAGTAAGCCAAGGAACAAATTGCTAGAGAAACTGGTAAATATTTGGAGATGAATGATAATGAGAATAAAACATATTAAAACTTATGGGGGGGCCATGCAACGGTGGCTCAGTGACAGAATTCTCATCTGCCATGCCGGAGACCCAGGTTCAATTCCTGGAGCCTACCCATGCAAAAAAAAAGAAAAAGAAAAGAAAGCTTATAAACTTCTTATCAGATGCAGTAAAGGCAGTGTTGAGACAGAAATTTATTGCCCTAAATGCCTATATTAAAAAACAAGAAAAAGCAAAACATGAGACTTTAACTGCTCACCTGGAGAATTTAGAAAAAGAACAGCAAACCAACCCCAAAGCAAATAAAATAAAAGAAATAATAAAGATTAAAGCAGAAATAAACAAACCTGGAGAACAATAAAATCATAGAGACAATCAACAAAACCAAAATTGGTTCTTTGAGGAAATCAATAAAATTGATGGACCCCTAGCTAGACTAATAAAGAAAAAAATAAAAAAGGATGCAAATAAGCCTAATCAGAAATGACAGGGGGTTCATTACTACAGATCATGAAGAAATTTAAAAAAACATAAGAATAACTAGACAACTTAGATGAAATGGAGAAATTCCTAGAAACAAAAATTACCTATACTGACTTAAGAAATAGAAGATCTCAACAAACCAATTACAAGTGAAGAGTTCAATCAGTCTTAAAAATCTTCCCACAAAGAAAAACCCAGGACCAGACAGCGTCATAGGGGACTTTTATAAAATATTCCAAAAAGAACTAACACTAATCCTCCTCAAACTCTTCCAAAAAAACTGATGACAAAAGAAGCTACTTAACTCATTTTATGAAGCTAACATCACTCTAATACCAAAATTGGATAAAGATGATACAAGAAAAGAAAACCACAGACCAATTTCCCTAATGAACATAGATACAAAAATTCTTAATAAAATACTAGCAAATTGAAGCCAACACCACATTAAAATAATTATACAACATGACCAATGGGATTCATGCCAGGAATGCAAGGATAGTTTACCATAAGAAAATCGATCAATGTAATGCAGCACATTAACAAAGCACAAAGGGAAAAATCACACGATCATATTGATAGATGCTGAAAAAGTATTCGACGAAATCTAGCATCCTTTCCTGATAAAAACACTTCAAACTTAGGAATCAAAGGAAACTTCTCAATGTCATAAAGGGCATATGTGAAAAACCCATAGCCAGAAAAAAAGACATCCAAATATGAAAGGAAGAAGTAAAACTTTCATTATTTGCAGATGACTTGATCTTATACTTAGAAAACCCTAAGAAATCTACAACAAAGCTACGTGAGCCAATAAACAAATTCAGCAAAGTGGTGGGATACAAGACTAATGTATAAAAATCAGTAATATTTCTATACACAAGCAATGACCTGAAGTAACAACTACAAAAAAAATTCCATTCAAAATAGTGACCAGTAGAATCAGGTATCTAGAAAAAGTCTAACCTGGAATGTCAAGGACTTATACACAGAAAAATTATAACAAATTCCTAAAAGAAATAAAAAATAACCTAAATAGGTGGAAAAACATTCCATGCTCATGGATAAGAAGGTTGAATGTCATCAAGATTTCAATCCTCCCAAAACTGATTTACAGATTCAGCACAGTACCAATCAAAATCCCAGCAACATACTTTGAAGACTTGGAAAAGCTGGTTATCAAATTTATATGGAAGGGAAAGAGAGAAACAGCTAAAGATTCTTTAAAAAGAAAAGTGAAGTGGAAGAACTATCACTTCCTGGCTTTAAAGCTTACTATAAAGCCACACACAGTAGTCAAAACAACATAGGACTGGCACAAAGATAGAAGGATTGGCCAATAGAATAAAATTGAGAGTGCAGAGAATGACCACCAAATTTATGGACATTTGATCTCCAATAAGGTTCCCAAAGCCACTGAACTGGGACAAAATAGTCTTTTCAATAAATAGGGATGTGAGAACTGGATTTTAATAGTCAAAAGAATTAAAAAGGACCCGTACCTTATACCGTATACAAAAATTAATTCAAAATGGATTAAAGATCTGTATTAATTTTTACATGGAATAAGACCTTAGAGACAAGGATATTCAAAGATGCACTGTATAAACTTGTTAAAAATAGAAAGAGCTTAATTGTTCACTAATAAAGACTAATTAGATAAATAATGACATAGATACTTAAAAGGAAAAGGGCAATAATTTTAAAAAATGAGATAAATCATAAAAGACTTGGAAAAATATTCATAATACACTGGATTACAAGGGGAAAAGGCAATTCACAAACTATAAATCTACTCTTTTATCTCTATCTCTACAAAATATACAGAAATATTTCTTTACAGGAAGAAGGATGCACATCAATCTGTTAGCAATGGTTACTACTTAGAAGTGAGGTGAGGGACATAACAAAGCAGTCAGTTTATCATCTTTTTTTAATAACAGCTCTACAGTTTGTTTTTTTTAATGGTCAGGATTACTTTCCTAATTACACGTTTTAAAATTATAGGTATATGTTGAGGAGTAAAGGAAAGCAAAGATGACTGGGTAAGTTTGGAACAGTTGTACCTTAGTTCCACACTAGATCTAGTTCCTTGCACTATGGGGGACCTTCTAAAGGTTTTTGAGCAGGTAAGTCATATGATCAGTGTTTGGTGATATTATTGAGCAAGATTAATCCTGCAGCTCTGGAGCATTACAGCTGTGGAGACAAGGCAGGACATTTTTAAAGTAGTACAGGTGAGGGGGCACGAGGATAGTTCAGTGGCTGAATTCTCACCTGCCACGCGGGAGACCCAGGTTGAATTCCAAGTCCATGCACTTTTTAAAAAGCAAACAAACAAAACAAACAAACAAACAAACAAACATTCAACAAAGGGTGCTGCAATAACAGGATGGTCACATGGAAAAATAATGAAACGTGACCCCGCCAGACAGCATACAAAAAAACCAAACAAACAGTACAGGTGAGAGGAAAAGTGCAGGTGAACTAGGTGACAACTGGGTGACTGGATACAGGGATGAAGACTGGGAACTATCGGAAGTTTAATTATAGGAAATAGCAAGTGACTGAAAGTTGGGAGTAACAGAAAGGGACAAATCAATGATAACAGGACCATATACCACATGATACTTTAGAAATTGACTTATCAAAGTTGAAAGGAAGTCTGAGAATATGATTATTGGTCTTTTATGAAGTTTTCATCTACATGATTTTTTTTAACATAGAAACTCAATAAGCATGACTTATTTCTTCTTTTCAAAAATTTCCATTCTTTTGATATTTACTTTCAGGAGATATATATATCTTGCAAAAGTTGTTACCAGAGCAATATCAGGGTGAATAGAAATTTTAATATCATAAAATGAAAATGAAGGATAAGGATGTTTTTTCATTTATCTTGAGATTGATAGGGTTGAATTGATTGCCTTAGTTTTCTTCTTTCTTTTTCTTTTTTTATATCAAGTCCCATAGAAATGAGTCTCAGAATATCAAGAATAGGATAATAACAAGATAAAATAGGGGTTCTTTTTCCTCCTCAATTTATTAAACACTCAGTTTACAGAAAGTCAGTGGACCAGTTAAATTAACAATTCTTATCTTGTGATCTTAGTCTAGTTCTAAGGAGGCAGCTCTGTCTTGGATGGGTGCAGTCAAGAGAAAAGCTAGTTTTGTTCATATTTGGGGTAATTTCCCTGTAGTGTATTTTAACCAAGATTAAAAGAAAAAGACTTGCTCTTGGAATAACAAATGGGAAAACAAAGTGTCATTATGCAGTGGATCCAGAATCATCCCTTCTGTTCTGTGCACACACATACCTACACACACAAATGCACACATACAAGTAAGTGACAGAATAAAATAAAGAATGAAAGAAATGGTTCAATAAAAAGTAAGGGTACAGGAATAACTAAACCAAATGTAAAATGAGCACACAGGGAAATGCATACCATATATTACTTTTCAATATTAGAGGTGTGCCATGATTTGTAAGAGGGACATAATTAAGCTGCCATATGCAATTTTTTTTACAAATTGAGGTTTGAGGTTTTAAAATTGAGGTAAAATTTACATGGTGAAATGCAATATAATCTTTCTGACATTCATTTATTACTGCCTGGATCAATATTCATGCTTTTTGCATTGATGTGCATGATTTTATTGAATGAGTATAACACCACTTTTTTTCATCCATTCTCCTTTTCTGGGCATTTAAGTTGTTCTCTGGGACTATTTAGAATAACACTACTTGGAATAAATAATCTGGCTAGTCTTTGTCCTGATAGACTCTAAATCCTTGGAATTTCCCAAATGATAGGATTCTCTTTATTATTCATGGGGGGCCCTAATAGGCTATGCTAATGGGGTGACTCATGAGGGGGTGGGTCCTAGATCCTTTGTGCTGGGGGAGGAGGCACTGGTCATGCCAGAAAAATCAACCACTTGATTAGAGATTTGGTACTTTGAACATGTGTTATCAGCCCAATCTCCAGAGATGAGGAGGGATCTGCAGATTGAATTCATTCATATGGGCACTGATCCACTTAATTCTGCCTATGTAATGAAAGCTTATAAAAACTCTGGATACTGAAGCTTTGGTGAGCTTCCCTGGCTGGCCATATTGTGTGCATAGTGTCATATATCTTGACTGGGAAGTGGTAATATGGTCCATTACTCCAGGTGGAGAGGATGACTGGAAGCTTCACACCTGGGCCATTCCCAGATCTCGACCTATGCATCTCTTCCTTTGACTGACTCTGTGTTGTATCCTTTTGCTGTATTGATATAATAATCATAAGTAAGGCACTTTCCTGAGTTCTGTGATTTGTTCTAGTGAATCATTGAACCTGAAGGAGTCAGTGGGGATCCCTGGATTTGTAGCCAGTTGTGGACCTGGGAACCCCTTACCTTGTGACTGATGTCTGAAGGGAGGGCAGCCTTGTGAAGAACTGTGTCTTTAACTGTGAAGTTTTGCCTAACTGCATAGTAGGTGTCAGAAATCATTGAATGGTGCTATATTCTTGTGCAAGTCTTTTTATGAACCTATGTTAGGATGTATTTGTATGACCAGTTCCATGAACCTTACTTGAAGGAAATAGAGAGGAAGATATTAATGTGAGCATTTTCGGTATCTGATCCTCTAATAGGGAACAGAATTACTTGTTTTTTTGAACATCCACTCAAACTACCTTGAGAGATTCTGTCTCTATTGATGCAAATGCAGGGTGTCACTTGCTCTGCCAGGTGATGTCCTACTACAGCAAGCCCATCCTTCCCCCATTGGCTGATTGCCCTAGCCTTACTTGTTCTCCCATGGCATCCATTTCTGATTGCTTTGACCTACAACATGAGAGAGACACAGGTTAATTCCTGTCCTGTAAACCCTCAGCTACTCTCACCCCATCCTTTTCTTTTCTAAATTTTAAGTTTTTGTTGCAATTTTTCCAGGATTTCCTCTAGATATCTTCTTACTCCCTGCATTATTTTCTTGGGGTCCACTTTTATTATAGCCCCAATGAACTTATTTCTATTATGAATACTACTGATTTTTAAAAATTTAATTTATTTTGTATTATTGAAACAAAACAACATACAAACATGAACATTCTTAACATACAAACATTCCGTGTATGGTATACAATCAATGGCCCACAGTATCATCACATAGTCATATGTTCATCACCATGATCATTTTGAGAACATTTGTATCACTCCAGAAAAAGAAATAAAAAGAAAAAAGAAAAAAACTTACACATACCATACCCCTTACCCCTCCCTCTCACTGACCACTAATATTTCCTTCTACTCAATAGATTTTAACCTTTGTTCCTCCTATTTTTTTCTATACCCCTTACCACTTCCTTTCATTGTTCACAAGTATTTCAATCTTCTCAATTTATTTTAACGTTTATTCCATCCTATTTATTTTTATTCCATATTTTTTTCTCATCTGTCAGTATCATAGATAAAAGGAGCATCAGATACAAGGTTTTCACAATTACATAGTCACCTTGCAAAAGATATATCATTATACATTCATCTTCAAGACACATGGCTACTGGAACGCAGCTCTACAGTTTCAGGCACTTCCCTCTAGCCTCTCTAATATACTTTAAACTAACAAGGTGATATCTATAAAATGCATAAGAATAACTTCCAGGATAACCGCTCAACTCTGTTTGAAATCTCTCAGCCACTGACACTTTATTTTGTCTCATTTCTCTCTTCCCCTTTTGGTTGAGAAGGTTTTCCCAATCCCTTGGTGCTGAGTACCAGCTCATTCTAGGATTTCTGTTCCACATTGGCATGGAGGTTTACACGCCTGGGAATCATGTTCCATGTAGAGAGGGGAAGAGCAGTGAGTTTGCTTGCCATATTGGCTAAGAGAGAGTTAGGCCACATCTGAGCAACAAAAGAGATTCTCTAGGGGTGACTCTTAGGCCTAATTTTGAGTAGGCTTAGTCTATACTTTGCAGGGATAAGTTTCATATGAACAAACCCTACATTGAGGACCCGGCCTCTTGATTTGGTTGTCCCCATTGCTTGTGAGAATATCAGGGATTCTCCAAATGGGGAGGTTAAATTCCATTAATTTTTAATAGCTTGTTCTTCTGTAATCTCTGATACTGGATGTAGATTTTCCCCTTATTTTTATATTGTTCTAGACCTTTCATTTAAGTTCTTGGAGGAAAAGAGCTGTATGCTGATATTCTAACCTTGGTCTTACCCAGCTGTACTGTTCGCTCAATCTTTTTTCTAATATTTCTTTGGAAGTTTAGAATATAGATATTAATATTTTCAAGTAAACAAAGAATGAGATTAAAAGAGCCAAAACATTAATTAGATTTTTTGTGTTTTTAAATTCTAGTGTAATAGCCATGTTCCAAAACACCATTATGTTTCAGGTTAGTGACTTTGGTTGAATCTTAGAAATGGGTATAAGAAGAGATTGCACATTACTTTCCTTTGTTATGACTTCCTTTGAATGTGGCATTTGATGTTTTGTGCTGATGGGCTTTCAAAAGTAAACAAGAATTTTGGAAAGTAAATATCTAAAACTCTCAAGCTTAAGTTGTTTACTTTATTAGTTGTAATGTGGAAGAAAATGAAAAGTCACAACTTTTATTTAGATGATTAGAAAAAAGGCAAATTTAAGTAAAAGGAAAAATCTATAAAATTGCACTCATTCTCTTTAGTAATTTAATGTTTTCTAATATTGATTTAAGTATTCAATAAGGTTAAATTTGTGTTAATAATTTTTGCATTCTTCCCAATTCTCCACAATTAAGGAAGCTACAAAATCTCCTATTTCTTCAGCCTTCTCACCTATATCTGAGAGATTCTAGAACTCCATTCATAAATGACGTTATTTCAATAATTTTTGTTTTTCAGATTGACCCATGCACGTTTCATGTATCGAAGTTTTATCAGCCTCTACAAAAACTGTATGTGTGTACTACCATCTATAGAAATCTACGAGGGGCTTCACCCCTGACTCAAGCATCCTTTGTGGAGTCACTTCCAGGGGCTGCTACTATCTCTGATGTCAGCTGAAGCTGTGGGTAGCCACTGAGGCTAACAGAGTTGTCAAAATATACCAGGATCTTGCATTGTCTGGTGCTATTACCTTTAGAGGGAAAAGATAATAATGACAATCACTCATGTATGTGATGGTGCCATTTTCTTTTGCCTTATCTTATAAAATTGTAATGTGCCACTGACTATTTATTCCGAAGCAGGAGAAAATCCCTTCCCACCAACATCATGGAATCATGTTGCTCCAAAGAGAGGGCAACTTTTTGCCACTGTCTCATTTTGTTTGTATATAAGTGTTTATTAAGTTTTTGCTTGTGTTTGACTTCACTTAGAATTCAAATAGTTATCTGGGAATTTACTGGGCCAGAAAAAAAATTAAGTCAAAATCATCCCTCCAACAACTGTGAGCTATATGCAAATGTTCTTCTAGATTGCTATTCCCCAGGAGACTCTTTTGGAGCTCTAATGGTGTCACTCACTAGTATTCCAGGCAGAAAAGATACATTTAAATTCCAGTAGTAAACATAATTTTGACTCAAGCTGTTAATTACCTCTCTCTTACTATATACGTAAGTGTTTTTAAATGTAAGACTCTGTTACTTTTTTCTGAGTTGCAGACTGCAAAACTTATTTGCAAGCCTTTGAAACTTAAATTGTTCAGATAGCACTTGAGCCCAAACTTCAACTCTTATTCTAGATGTCAGGGATTGCTAGAACATACCATATCTGCAATATAATTTTTCATATAGGCACATATATAAAGAGTATCTCATTTTATTGCTATACATATTTAGAACTAACCTAGCAGGAAAAGTTTTCAGTATTGATAGTACAGTTGACATATTCCTGCCCATCAGTGCAACAATTGAAACAAGATAGTATATAGTTTTTAAACATTTTTTAAGTGGGAAATAACACCCACACACACACATGCACATGACATGTTAGTCAAAGTTCTTCAAAGAAGCAGAATTGACAGGATATATACAAAGCAATTTATTGTAGGAATTTACTCACAAGACCATGGGCATTGGCAAGCCCAATTTCTGTAGGACAAGTCAGTTAGGAACTCAATTGTGATGTTGAATTCCCTTGGAGAAGCCTCAAGTTGGGAATTCTAATAAAGGTGATGATAAATTCCCCAGAAGAAGCTGGCTGGTTGAAGTAGAGGTAAAAATTCTTCTGACCTCTGAATCCTCAGTTCTTCCTTTAAGGCCTTCAACTGATTGGATGAGGAGGCATCCCTCAATGCAAATGGAAATCTCCTTTCTTGATTTTAGATGTAACCATCCATGGATATTATCAACTGACTAATGGTATTTCCACCTATTTGTGGTTTTGATGCTATTATTAATGACATATTATGAGTGTCTTTTCTAATTGTTTCTGACATATAAAGATGATTTTTGTATATTGATTTTATATACAATGATTTTTAGTAAACTCCCTTATTGATTCTAATAGTTTATCTATAGATTATATTGGGTTTTCTACATAGTCAACTTTACTTGATCATAGCTAGTGGAAGAAGTCCCCTCTCTTCATTTTTGGAGAATATTTTTGTTGGGTGTACAATTTTAATTTGAAATTATTTTTGTTCAGTGTGAATTCATTTATCTGTTTTCTGGCTTCCATGCTAATTTTGAGAAATCAGCTGTCAGTCTTGATGTGCACCTTTGAGGACAAGATGCCTTCTTCCTCCTGTCTGCTTTTAATATTCATCTTAATATTTATTGTTTGGTTTCATAGTGATTTTACTATGATGTACCTGTGCTTAGCTACCAATTTTTTTTAATAATTATTCTGTTTGGGATTCATAGAATTTATTGATTCTCTGACTTATGTATTTTGTATTTTCTTAGCCATAATCTCTAGTTTCTCAGCCATTTCCTCTCTCCTCCTTTTCTTATACTCCAACTTCCATATATAATTGACCTTTTCTTTGTGTCACACATATCCTTTAGCACTCTTTTGCTTGTGCAGATTCTTCCAGTGAATACTTAACCTCATTCACTGTTTTTCATTTCCATGATTTACTCTTTTTAAGTAGTTTACAGTTTTGTGCATTGAGTCTTTGTCTCTTAATCACTTTTTTGTTAACTACAGAATTTTGCTTTGATATAGGCTGTTCTATATGATATGATAATAAAAGTTATATGAAAATTCATACTTGATAACTACAATATGTACGTCTCCTACAGTTCCGGTTCTATTTTTTTTTTTTTTTTTGGTTTTCTGAATTATTTTGTCCTTTTGTAAGACTAATTATTTTTAGTTGACGTTAAAAATCGTGCATGAAAATATGTAAATATAATCTGACTCTCTAGATTATTATTTTCCTCTAGAGATGATTTAATTTTGATACTGGCCTGCTTTTCAGCTGTTGGCTGATCACATTCATATAATCAGTTTAGAATCCGAGCTTTAGCTCTTGCAAGTGGTGGTCTCTTTCTAGTCCACACTTACTCCCAGTCTGTATTGCTTTGTTTTCTGAACTTCAAGTCAGGAGTGATTGTTAGAGTTCCTTTCCTTTGACAAATACAGGTTCTCATTTTGTAACTCTCCATCCTATGATCCTGCAAAAAAATTCTGGTCAGCTTCTCTACCTCACAGCCGCTCTTTTCGAAAGAATAGATGACTATGAGGCAAAGGAGTATTAAATATCAATCCTACTATTTTGGGCATTCTTTCTTACCATTTTTTGCTAGCTTGTAAGTTTTCAATGTCCTTAAGCATGTATATTTGCATTTACATTTCCTTGAGTTTAGATTTCTAGTGTTGTCAGTGGAGGGTGTGGCCTGAAAGAAGCTAGTTATCTAATTGCTTGAAGAGAATGTGAAAATTTGCTGTGACATTCAATAGCCTTTGTTGAACTGACTACCACCAGAAGCCTATTAAAAGTCAAGCACAAAGAAAGGCTTTGAGAAAATGCATGGCAATATGCTGTCTTAGATTAAAAATATATAAAGTAGCCACAAAGTAACATTCTGCAAATCCTATTGTAACCCTATCCACAAATAAGATATAATAAGAAAGAATATGAGTGCAAACTAATATGGAAGAGCTTATTGGATATTGTTTTTTTTTTTTACATGGGCAGGCACCAGGAAGCAAACCCGGGTCTCTGGCATGGCAGGCGAGAACTCTGCCACTGAGCCACTGTGGCCCGCCCGTACATTGTTTTGATGATAAACCATACTATAATAATACAAATATTATTGATGGTAACAGTCAAGAAGATAATTTCCTAAGTTTTTATTTGTTTATGTGCAGAAAACTATGCTGTGGAGATTATTCAGATGTAGTTCTATATGTTTAAAAGAAAGGCACAAATAATAAAAAACACAATGAAACTGTATATTTTTTTTCCCAAGAAAGTAGGCATCTAGGGTCACCATATATTCTGTCTGATGACAAATTCCTACATTTATACAATGTCATTAAAGTTGGGGCTGTAAATCAATAATGTTTATATTATATGATAGATTAGAAATTGGAGAAATACATATTCACTTTTAAAAGCTAACAGTGAAACAAAAACTAATTACAAAGGAATGATATTCCAGTTATTTGCATGATTAACTTCTATGGTATAATGCATTCCCTTAGAGAACTGGATATTTGGAGGTTTATTCACGCATTCAAGTAGAATTTATTTTATAATTTGGTAAAAAGCCTTTGTATATGGTGTTGAAGTATTGTGGAATATTAGGAAATAAACTTTTGTGTCAATGTGTTTTATTGCAAACAATAATGGCCAATAGTCAAAGATGTATAACTACCAAATTTAATATGTTATTTATGATCAAAAGATATATACAGACTATTGGGAACTGTTTTCTACCTTGCATCTGGGAAAATATCTAATCTTTTTCTTAACTAATCATTATTTTAGAGACATTATATGCAGTGATGATAAGAAACAATGGGATGCACACTGGGCTTGAAACACTTCAGCAATAATTTTTCAGTCATCGTCCTGCCAGAATGAAAGGCGCTGCCGACACTGGGCTCCTGTGCTCAGGACCAGCTTCTGTGGAAGCTGTGGCTCACAGATGTGCATGTGGCTACTGTGTTTTCATACCACATTCTTCAACAATATAGTGAGAATTATACTGACTCACTCAAGCCCTTACCTTTTTGTTATTACTCTGCTTTCAGGGCTCTTGCTTGCCACCACTGACAAGATGGCGTTTAGATCTACTGCATTCTTAACCCTGCTGGTTTTGCACAGGTGAATTTTAATGTCTGATGGAGTAACAGAGTACAGATGTGGAGAAATGCTATAGCTGGCCAGTTGCTCTGAAATTCCAGAACCTGTTACAACCATAAGGAGAACTAGATAAATTGCTTCTTGTGGGTTGAGAACTGATTTGTACAGAGAATGCTACGGGCTAAATTGAAATAATGTACTTTATTTGGGTTGGAATGCTCAGAATAAAAGCATACCAATACTGTTTTCTCACAAAGGAAGTGTAGGATATAATACAAAACCTAAATGGAGTACTTCTCTTGGCCTTTTAATATGCATTAGGAAAGCATATAAAAGAATTTCTGCATAGGAAGGTAGATTTCTTTTTTGAAGAGTAGTGTGGACTTTATAAGACAATATGTGCCTAACTACAGCCAAATGCAGTAAGATTTACATTTTTCTTCTTATAAACCAAAATATATTCAAGAAAGATATGAAAAATAATTACAAAGAAGAAAATATACATAACCTACCACCCCAGAGGTAACCTAAATTAATATATGATTGAATACTTTTCTACCTTACCATATATATTTATATACATTATATACACTACTTGTATATACACTATTTTCAGTAAGAACATACTGTTTGGTTGTTGTTTATTTAATAATGTATGGTGACTCTTTTCACATGTTAATAACAACAGCTGATAATAATAATAATTTGCACGGTTGTTGTGATGAACCCATCATTTATAAAAGGCAACATAGAAATGTATTAATGCTAGGAGAAAGGGCCATTTTCTTTTAATCCATTCTTGGTGATGCAGACCTACTATGGGTGGACCTTTTGATTAGTTTTCAATCAAGGTAGACCCACTCTATTCAAGGTGAGTCTTAATCCTTTTCTGGAACCCTTTATGAGAGGAAAGAAGGCAGGAAAAGAGAGAGAGAGTTTAAAGAAAGATGCCCTGAATATGCTAAGAGAAAGCCCAAAGAAACAGATAAAAAGCCACTGAAATGAGAAGCTGAAAGCAACAGACCCCAAGAGTGAAGGATTAGCAGATAGGCCCTGTGCCTTTCCATGTGACAGGGGAACCCTGGATGCCAGCAGCCTTTCCTCGATAAGGTTTCCTCCTCTTTATCCCATAATTTGGACATTTTCATGGTCTTAGAACTGTAAATTTGTAAACCAATAAATCTCCTTTATAAAAGTCAATCCATTTCTGATATATTGCATCCGGCTGCTTTAGCAAATCAAAACAGATTTTGGTGCCAGAGGTGTGGGATGCTACAATTTGCAAATACCAAAAATGCTGAGACAGTTTTATAAATGGGTAAGGGGAAAATTCTGGAAGAATTGTAATATACTTGATAGAAAAGTCCTAGAATTTTTTTGAAGAAACTGTTGGTGGAAATATGGACACTAAACATACTTCTGATGAGAACTTAGACAGAAATGATGACTGTGTTACTGAGAAGTGTGACATGTAGAAAGGGTGAGTCTGCCCTAGAGTTTGCAGAGGGCGGGCCTTTTCCCCATTGTTCAGGAAGAGTGCTACTGCCTTAGGGCTCTCAGATGCCTGGGGAATGGAGGGCAGCTTGGCTGCCCCATTGTTCAGGAAAAATGTTGCCACCCTAGACCTCAGAAAGGTAGAGCACATTCCCTGGGGATTGGAGAGAGCCTGGCAACCACCCCACTGTTTGGCATGGGGTGACCTGTGCCCTAGAAATATCAGAGAGTGTGGCTGCTACCCAGATGTTTGAAGATGGTGGAGTGGAGAATATGGTGGTCACCCTACTGCTTGGAGATGTTCAAACTCTTACTCCACTATTTGGAGAGAGCAGAGCTGCTATGTAAGCACTCGAAGAGAGTAGAAGTAGCTCGTCTTTAAGCCCAATGGATAGGACATCATTCTGCATCATTCTGCAGACCTTTAAATCTAATGAAGTATGCCATGCAGATTTCCAGAACTGTATGGGAGATTTGACCCAGGTTTTCCTTTCAATTTATCCCTCTAGAAATGGGAAAATTTATCCTTTCACTGTCCCTCCCTTGTATATTTAAAGAACATAACTTGTTCTGAGTTTCACATGTTCACACCCAGAGGAGAATTTTCCCTTAGGATAGAGCACACCTATAACTGATTTTGATAAGATTTTGTACTTATTATTGTTATTGAAATGATTTAAGGCTTTTGTTATCTTGTGATGTATTTTGCATTTGGAAAGGACATGTCTTTTTGTGATGCAGAGGGTGGTTCATGCATATCTGGAGCTATGTACTCCAGAAAAGGCCATTTTCTTTTAATCCATTCCTGTAGGTGTATGCCTATTGCGTATGGGACCTTTTGGTTAAGGTGTTTCAATCAGGATATGACCCATCCAGTTCAAAGTGGGTCTTAATCCTTTACTGGAACCCTTTTGAGAGGAAAAAAGGCAGTAAAAGAGACAGAGAGAAGTTAGAGGGAGACGTTCCAAGATGCTAAGAGAAGGCCCACAGAAGCTTAGAGAGAGAGCCACTGGATTGAGAAACTGAAAGCAACAGAACCTGGGAGTGAAGGATCCCCACATGCCAGCAGTGTTCCTTTGAGAAGGTATCTTCCCTTGATGCTTTAATTTGGACATTTTCATGGCCTTAGAACTGTAAATTTGCAAACTAATAAATCCTCTTAGAAAAAGCCAAGCCATTTCTGGCTTTAGCTAACCAAAGTAGATGGGCTTAGAAGCACAATAGACACTGCAAATGTTCATTAGTAAACTTGAAAACACAATACCTGAAACTATGGACAAAGGCACAAAAAGAAAAAGAAGACTGAAATTCATGACCGTAGCCTCCATGACTTGTAGTACAATGTCATAAAACCTAGGTCAATTTATTAACGAATAATGTCACCTTGGTTTAATTTGTATTTCTTTGATTACAATTTACCATTCTCTCATATGTTTTTTTGTTTGTTTTTACTTTTCTTTGTGAATTTCCAGGTTATAAACATAGTTATCTATCTTAGGCAAGATAGGATCAGGTGGTTAAAATAAGAATCCTCTATGATAAACAGCCATTTTAGGAAGCAGAATATAGACCATTGGTGAAATTATAGTAGTTAGTGTCTTGTCTGCTAGAATGATTTCAATTATAACTTGGACTCTTCATGGAAAGGAGGGATTGCTGTCCCAAGTTAACGCTTTAGAATTTTTAAAAGACCATTCTAATCAAAGATGAAAAACAGCAGCGCAAAAGATTTCTATACATGCTTCAGTTTGGGGAACTTCACTTTAGTGTGACTCTAATGTTTGCTAATGTAGAAGTACCTATTTTTTCACAAAATATCATTAGCACCTAAGTGGACATTTTGTTGAATATAATGGCAAGAAGAGCATTGTAAGATCCTAAAACCTGACCAGTAAACACATTTTATCTCTCATGATGGAAGAAACTGCTTAAAGCATTAAAAAGGTTGTATCTCCCTTATGTAATATGCTACATGCCAAAACAAAACAAAACAGAAAACCACCATCATTTGAAAAAATGATCAGAAACAAATTTATTCATCAGTGGAGTATTATGTATAGCATAAGTGAAATAAATATGTCTGTTAATGGAGATATTGACAAATTAGCTGTTGTGGATGCAAAGGAAAAAACATTAAAATAATAGATGTCTTATAGTTGCATCATAAAAACCAGTTTAAATTACCTTTGCATGGTGTGATTCTTTAACTGCAAAAAGCTTTTAAAATATGGGGATGAGATAAAATGATATCTGCTAGAAGCAATATGTGAAGTGGAGAAATATATTTTATCATTAATTTACTATTTAATGATGATACTTTACTATTAGTATCTTGCGTATTGCTGGCTCAAAAACAGCAAGATATCACATTCCAAAAGGCTTAAATTTAGCTCAGAATGTCTTTGCATTATGGAAAGAGGAGCCATATAATTCAAATTTTCTCATTGTGCCTCCCTGGTCTTTAAGTCTAATGGAATTGGTTGTTGAATTATTATTAAAATGTCTTTCAAGTTTGAGGCATTTCCCAGCAAGTAATTCATAATGCACATTGTTATCCTTTTACCAGCTTTCATTTGTACTTTATGGGTCACTGACTAAAATGTAGGATGCTCTGTAAGTCAGAATGACTTCAATACAAAAGATGTTAAGTAAGCAAAATTGCATGCCAAGCAAATCTTTATCTTAATTAGCAGCTAGAATATAAAGAGCTTTCTTCTATACTGAAAAAGTAATACAACTGCATACTTATGTGTAGTCTTTATTGGACTACCCTCTACAAATTTTTTTTCCCATAGGTCATTCCAGATATTGAAATTTTTAAGGGGAAAAAGAAACCCTTTTCCCAGATGCAATGTATTCTGCAGAGGAATGAAGCATGTAAATTTCTATCAGATCAGGACTTAACTGCTTTTAAAACTGCCATTTTAAAGCTTAAATTTTGAAACCATAATTTTCAAATGGCATTCATTATAGTCAATTCGTCTTTGTAGGCAGAAAGGGATATTCCTGCATTTATTTCCTCTGAAGCTCTCTGGCACAACTACCCCTTCCAATGAGCAGGCATTTTTTTTCATAGTAAAATTGAGAAGAAAAGGAGTTTCTGAATTTCTACTGAACTCTTCCATCCATAGCATTTTAACATTGCGAGAAAAAGTCACAAGGAAACTATACCATGCGGCTTTTCTACATGAATTCATTTGACAGAGGTGATTTGCTGTTGACCTCACTTCTCTTGGACTTGGCAGCAATCCACACAATTTTGATCATGACTGCTGAAATAAGATGGTGTTCTATATTATTTGTCTAAATCTGACATGCCATTGCATGTGAATACATATCTTCTTGGAACTTTGAAATATTGCTGATGGAAACTCACATAAGATAACAAGTTATCAGCAGTGATAGAGGACATGAGAGTAAAGTAACTCAGTGACTATGCATGAATTTCCTGAGACTCTATTATGTGTGTGATTATAAAAGGCCACGGGGATGGTACAAAGATAGATTAGTTTAGAAATTAATATAGAGTATGATGATAAGTTGTGCAAGTTGAATCTCAATCAGACAATTTGTAGCATTCTACTTCTAGAATGCCGTTCTAAAGTTTAACTGTTCTGCTTTGGATTGAAAGATGCGTTCTGTGATACCCACCAGATTGACTCTCATGGCTATCATTTTCAACGCAGGGACCATGCTGGGTATTTTCCATTTGTTCCTTCCAGGTCCACTTTTCACCCTGCTCTGTTTTCCAGGAGCTTGACCTACCTCATAATGTACCTGACCTCTGGATTCTGGTTGGGTTCAGCAAACGGGAGGTAGGTGAGTAAGTTTAGAGAATATATATTCCTCAGGTTTCCTCACTTGCAAGGTGTCTGCTTCCATCTCCTGGAGACCATAATTTCTCTCAGGAAAACTGCTCCATAAAGTTGCCCTTATCAAGTTTTAGTCTCTGCTTCCCACTGACCTTCCCTTCTGGCCTAGGGGAAATAACTGTTTGCAGTTGCTAGCCCACAGATATAACACTGTCCCTTGTTATCTTCCAAAGACATCTTTGTAATTCATCACTTTATTAAATGTTCCTTGAGTGACTTAGTTTGAGGATACTATCTTCTCCTGGAAGTACCCCGGCTGACAGAGCAAGCAAACTGATTTTGGAATGTGTTTATAAAACCCATAATTTCAAGTTAGTAGACTTGCATTGTATTGTATTAATATAAACATAAGGCTCCCTTGTGAGCCTTAGAATCCATAATAAAAAAGATGCAGAAATCTAGCTGTGTGATTTGCAGACACTTGGTTCGTGTTTCTTTGAATGCTTGATTGCAGAAAGGAGTTAGACCGACATTGTTCATAATTTTTCTTAATTAGCAGGGGTTCATATTAAAAAGATTGGGGGGACAAACTGACTTCATGGCTACATTTCTGAGAATGCTTCCCCCTATATGCAACAGGGTCAAATATGTGTTAAAAGCCGATGGCTTGTCATATAAATTTGTAATGATTTTCTGGGGGGTTGACAGTGGGGAATGAGAACTGTCTCTGTGTGTATATGTGTGTGTGTATGTACAGGGTAGATATATACTGTGTTTGATGTCTTGACCATGCTATTTCCCAATTGCTGTTTGCTATGAGAACAGGCTGCATCAATTGTTTGAGCACAGGTGACAGGGTGTAAGGCTCACCTCTCTTCTTTGTAACCCAGTAAAAGTGATAAGTTCCTAGACAAAAAGAAAAAATAATCCAAGAAGGATGTCAAAAGTAAAAGTTTCTGAGAAAGTAAAACAAAATAAAGTAGTAAAGCAAAATTGAGACGTCAGGAAGTGGAAAATATGTGCTAAAAAGAATTCCTAGAAATTCGGTACCACTTAAAGTAAGACAACAAGTAAAACTGTCTTTTCAAGTAAAGTGATGCCAGAGTCTTTTAAACAGCAGCACCCAAGGCTAAACTGAGCAATAAGGGTGATTTTATAGATAGAAGAATGATAAATCTGGTATTTCAATAAAGAGAAGAATATGACTATTAAAGATTTTCTGAGAAATGACAGAGAAGAGCAAATGAATAAACTTAATGGATGACCAAACTTAGTATAAGTACCTTACATACAGCAGAGAAATTTCTGAGACCTAGCAAAGTTATTGAAATTCCTCATGTCCACTGATTTATTTGGAAACAAATTCTATTACTAAAATGAATATGGGGCGGGCCATGGTGGCTCAGCAGGCAGACTCCTCGCCTGCCATGCCAGAGACCCGCGTTTGTTTCCCAGTGCCTGCCCATGCAAAAAAAAAAAAAAAAAAAGGCTTAAAATGAATATGAAATATTAAGGAAATAGGAATTTTGAGCAGACAACTAAAGACAAGGGCCACAAAGAGTCTTTTGCTTTTACTTTATCTTTCATGGGAAATAAAAAATTTTCTATAAGGTTGATAGAAAAAATGGAATGTGATTTTCTAGTCTATGATTAATGAATCCAGCATGAGCATCTCTGAATGGGGAAGCCCATCCCATGAGTCCTAAGAAGAATGTGTTTGATAGGAAATGAACTTACCAAATCGTAAAGAACTTTTAAGCTACAATATAAGAGAAAATAACCAACACTAACAATAATAATAATGAAAAAAAAACTAAACAAGAATCTGTAACCTTTGGTATGCAAGAGCTGAGACATTAAGAAGTAACAGCATGACTGGTTTGGATCAACTTCTTGGTGGGATGATAAAATTGAATTTCTGAGTGATCAAAGATAAAAATTGTCCACTTTTATCTACCAGTGATATCTTCATGATAAATAACTAAGGAACCTTCTCTCCATTATGTAACATTGGTGAGCTTGTCCTAGACATGATAAATATCTAATCAGAGCTGTATAATTTCCATCTCCATTTAAATTCCCTAATTATTTTTTAATGCTACTAAACCACGTACAAAGAATGGCTATACTCAATAGAGTTTAAATGGATAAATGTGGTTCATTTAAAAATTGCAGTAGTCTTTAGGTGACTGTTATCTGGGAACACAAACTTACTCTTTCAGAACAGTCCCATATATTTCAGGCTCCTTACCTGAAAATGACAGATTTCAGTAGGAAAATGATATTGTGGGACAGCAATATGACTACCTTCTGTGACTTTACCTAAAACTATTCCTTAATACACTGGTATAATTATAGTAAACTAGGGGATAAACTACATTTGTATTTTTAAGTTATAATATCACAAAAGGTCTATAATTTTGTAAAACTATAATAAAAATGTTCTAATTAGTTTCTTTTTAGGTTCTGACAAAACATATGGTCAGAGCAATAGCACCAAAATGATTTGATTTACAATTTATTTCTTTGGAGAGATGCCATTGTCTTCAAGAAAACAGTTTATCAATTTTGTCAGAAAGCACTGCCTGCTCTCTTGAGCAACTGGTTTATTTTTATCTTATTGTTCAGGTGATCCATGTAACCAAACTGATGATCCAATTACCTGGTCCACACTAATGTTTTCTTTGCAGAATAGAAATGTCAGATTCTAATTAATGTTCCATTTTTAGCCAGTGGGAAGGTCTCACAACATGCATTCTGTCCATTAACCTCCATTGTGGAATGAGCCTATTTTTCCCAAATTCATTTTCCATTCACTTCACATATTAAAAGTTAAAATCTCATTACACTGAGTCTGTTTTTGTAAGCCAACTTAAATCCTTCCTGGAGCAGGCTGCTGCATGAATAAATTAGACAGATAGATGTTAGACAGGTCAATAGATAACAGATAATTTAGAATCTAGTCTTTATGAAATAGCACAACTTCAAAGAAGTATAATGTGGTTGAAAAGCTACTAAAGTACATCACAGAAAAATGGATGCTTGGTTATTGTTCCACCCTTAACTGGCTTTGAAATTTTGGATAAGTCATCACATGTCTCTAAGCCCCAGTGCTTTTATTTGTCAATAGAGAGAGTGATTAAATGACATTTAAAATCCATTCCAAATAAATATATGCAGCTGAAAAACACCGCCAGCAAAATCATGTAAAGTCCCCATGCCGAAGTCTGCTATTGATTATCATTACCATGTAATAGTTTTTTCTTAATGTAATTAAGTTCTCTTACGTAAATGATGGAATAATCAATGAGAAACAAGAGCACCTGTCGCTGAGTCTCAAAGCCTTAGTATGAAAGATTTTACAGGCATCAGACTATGGTGAAATTGAGTCTTCGGTCTGATTTTAAGCCAACCCACATATGAGAAGGTTGGTGATAGATAAGTGATGAAATCTGACAGAAATGATAGGAAAAGTCTTAGAAGTAGCTAATTGTCTCTGAAAGTTATTGCAAGGAAAGATTCGGTTGATTTTCTACACTATACAAGCAATATATCTTAAATACAAAAAAACATTTGTGTTTAATGAAAATTTCCATTTAAATTTCCTTGAAAGTCATGTCCTTTTTCCCTCAGTTTTTCAAATTCTGTATAGAATTTGAAACTTCAAGCAAAGGAATTCACAGCTGCTGGTAGATGCCTTTATCTAATATATGCTCCCATTCGTAAATTCTTAGACCAAAGCTTCCAAAGCCACTTTAGGGCAGGAAGGTAATGACAAGATTTTGCTTTAAGAAACCAGTATACCCATATCTCATTTGTTGTGGTGTTGGCATCTGACAGCTCATAGCTATACCCTTCCAAGAACTGCCCTCAGCTGATGGTAGTCACCTCACCTGGACATATTTGGAAGGTTAAATTCTCTCCCAGGGGACAACAGCAGACTGATAACAGGAACAAATAAGATCAGACTCTTTAGCCTCCAGAAAGGAGCTCCAGAAGGCCCCATAAGATCAGGATAAAGCTAAATTTTAGCTGGACCATCCTTTATTTCTGCGACCAGGTGTCTGCAAGCTACATTTCCCAGAATAGTTTGCTATACATGTTCCAGTCAGTCAGGGGGACCCATTGATGGGAGGTTAGATGAGGGGAAAGGAAGAAACATTTAGATCTTGGTTCCAACAGCAGCTTCACTTGCTGGCATTTTCTGTGGTAGCAGCAGGGTCAAGACAACTGAAGACTCCAGTAGCCCCAGCAGTCAAAAAACCTCCTGTTTCTCAGTAGCAGTTATAATTACTTGAGCAATTTCCTGATTTCAGGGTAATTTTTTTTTCTCTCCCTTTTTGTTCTTCTAACAATCCCCATTCTTGGCTTTTCAATAACTTGGTAAACAATATTTATATTAAATCCCATTGCTTGAAATACCTAGAGTGGTTTTTCTCTTGAGCAGACTAGCCCATGACTAAAAAAATAGCTAATAGTTATGTAGTACTTGTTAAAAGCAAGGAACTTTAGAAAATTAGCCATTTAATCTTCAGACTCACCCATGAGACACTATTATTTTCATAGATGAGAAAACTGAGGCACAAAGAATTTAAGTAGAGTGCCTAAGGTCACATGAGCAGTAAGTGGTGGAGCTGGAATTTTAAAGTAGGCAGATGGGTAGCATAGTTCAACCTTATGTATTAAAATATAGCACATCCATCTTGAGTGTCAGTTTTCTGTTCTGTCTACCATTCTCTTAAATTTTATACACATGTGGAAATCATAAGTCAGTTAAGTCATTTGTGTATATTCATTGTACTTGCTTTCATGCACTGTTTTACTTGAAATTTCAGAGTATGCTGTTACCCTAAGAATTAAGAATTAATTCCTAACTAAAAATTGAGAACTAAACCTTTATTCCAGGGTTTTGTTGGCTGGAATAAGCCCGCTTCTTTAATGTTGATGTAATGAAGACAGATAACATTGAAAATGTTAAGGGGGAGCATTGTAAAATTATTTTTTTTGTTAAATTTTTCAGTGACTGAAACCCTTAACAAATGAAGGAATAATAACTGAGCTACAGCAATAGCGCTACTTTTTTGTTTGTTTATTCTATCAGTCGATTTTGCTATTCATTTTCCCTCCATCACATTTTCTCCCAAAAATGAAATTGTTTCCCCCAATCGCAATAATTTTCACCAAATACTTGTTCTCATGTAAACAATGTTGGGGGAGGGAGGGGATAAGTTTATCAAACTTCCTATATCCCATTTAGTAAACATTAGAGCATATCTGTCTGTATTAATAATGAACGCATATTCTTTACATTACATATTCTTTAACCAAGTGTTTTTATCTTTAACCAAGTGTTTTTATATAACTTTGACTATTTAATCCAGCACATCTCTATGGTATATAGTTTATGAGGCTCATTTCCAATCTATTTGTTAATAAATATAATATCCTAAGAAACTAGATTTCCTGGTTTAAAATCCAAAGTCCTCTACTTACTGGCTGGAAAAATTATTTAAATTTACTATTCCTCAGTTTTATCATATGAAAAATAAAGAAAATAATAGGACTGTCTCATAGGGTTGTTGCAATGATTAATGAAAATGCAATATAAAAAGTATTCCAAAGAATGCTTGGCAGGGAAAGTGATATATGTCTTTGGCCATCATTTCTTTCCTCCACCCTTTTCTCCCTCATCTTGTCCTACATGTCTCCTTTCCTTCTGCTTATTTGTTTTTCTTTTTTTTCTTCCTTCCTTCCATCCTCCCTTCCTTCCTTCTTTTATTCTTCACGTGCCATTGGATGGCGTAACAAATGAGTATTTATTTAAAATAAATTGACTACATCAGTGTTCAAATTTTATTTGCCTTAAATGAATACCAAAGCTAATAAAATTTTAAGTTTTTTTTTCTTAAGTTAAAAAATACCTTGAAACTATGGTATTTTGTATAGGATTCCAGTATTACATTGAATTCAGCTATTCCATCATAAAAAATGCTTAGCATTTTAAGTTTCAATGGAGGTGATAATCAGGAGAATCAATAATTTCTTAACTAAAATCTTACTTTTTCTTCCATTAAGAAGCTAAGAATTTGCCCTTTTCCCTCACTGTCTAGCCTCTCCCAGCATGTTTAATTTTTTTACTCAGTTAAAATATTAGATTTCATTTAAGTAGTATACTGATAAAATGCAAAAAAATATAAAGATTGGAGGAGTAATACAGGAAAACTAAGATCCTTATACATTTCTTATTCTTCAGGTACATATCTCATAAGTGTTAAGAACTTTAAGAAGTTAAAAAAAGAACATTATCAAATGTTCTCTTACCAGTCAAAATCCATTAATATATATTAAAGATGTTGCTTCATTGACAGAGAAAACAGCATTTGAAAATTCCTCCACATATCAAGATTTTGCTTGTTTTTCACTCCTATTATATTCTCTGGCATACAATATTCTGCTCTTCCCACTCACTGCATTTTTAAATATGTGATGATTTAAATATTGCTAGGGATGAACAGTATTTATACTATCACCAACAATAAGCCAAGATTAAAAACATTATAAGAATTTTTAAGCTCTTGCTTTGCTTCCTTTTTTTTTCTTTGCTTTCCTTTTGATATAAAGTTACCACTTACATAAAAGTTGTGGTAATTAACCATATTTGTTAGATTTAGGTAAAATAGCTCACATCGACAACTAGCAGTCCCACTACCTTTAGATAAATGGCCTAATTTCCAACATGACAGAACAAGAAAATAATTCTCAATTTCCTAACGGCTGTGTGGAAAAAAAAAATTTATATGCAAGGAATCTAGGAAAATAGGACCCTCACCTACGTGAATTGAACTTCAAAAATTTCACATGGATTTTCCAATTTAGTAGATATATACTGCCAAAAGTCCCAGCTGCAGGGATTATAGAATCATCATTGATTTTTGAAGAAAGTGTTTGATGTGGTTTGAATTAGGTGCCCCAATCTGGGTGTGTTCTTGGTCTTGGTCAACATTCTGGTGAGGATGGATTCATTGTACACAGGATATCTTCAAGATGTTACAGTGGTTAAGGTGTGGCCCATGTTGACACCTCAATTTTGGACTTCTTCTAGCCTCAAAACCATGAGCCAGTAAATTCCTGGTGTTTAAACCAGCCCATTGTATAATATTTGCTTGGTCCAGCTCTGGTTGTGAGAGTAAAAAGCTACTTGCTTTTGGGTGATGTATATTCAAGGATTCAGACTATTTAAATCTCCGTGCCTTATAGTAGCTATTAGGTCCCCTCATCATCTTCACTAAAGCCCACAAGACCTCAGTTTTAGACTCCTCTTTATAGCTGTTCAACCTAATGTTCTAAAAGTGTGCAGCATTTAAGCCTTTAACAGATTCCATTTGAAAACATCCTCTGTAATTACTGACTTCAAAAA
Source organism: Myrmecophaga tridactyla (assembly GCA_004026745.1). Taxonomy (NCBI): domain Eukaryota; kingdom Metazoa; phylum Chordata; class Mammalia; order Pilosa; family Myrmecophagidae; genus Myrmecophaga; species Myrmecophaga tridactyla. The sequence continues at coordinate 104,336 of PVIY010001542.1, read as the reverse complement.
CACTACACATCTCCTGTTCTTGATCTAGATTTATAAGACTCAAGTGCCCAAGAAGCTTGGATATCTTATGTTGTTACTGATTTCGTTCTTTTGCCATGTTTGCCAACAAATGTCATAGGAATATTCACACTGTCCGAGTTGGGCAATCCAAGGATGATGGAATGTTATTCGCCTAAGTCACAAGATGACTGTGGTGAGTTCTATTCCAAGCAAACAAGCATTGCACAGCATTTCATTGGAGGATTACTTAGGTGAGTGTACAGCTATCCAGATATTGAACCCTATTTTCACTGAAAAATCAAAGTAATATTGTTTATTCCCCTTAGGTTATAAGAGAGACATGGACAACTCTATTGTTTTGACATAAGAAAGATCATAGGGGTGATGCAATGGTGGCTTAGTGGCAAGAATTCTCACCTGCCAGAGACCCAAGTTCAATTCCTGGAGACTGCCCATGTGAAAAAAAATAGTGTAAGTGAGAGCAGGGTCCAGCAGTTTAAAAACACCAGAATAAGTGTATGAAAATGTAAAGGAATCATTCAACCCTAAGTCTTAAGATCTTCATATTTTAAAACATTGATGATGCAGCTGAGCATATGCTCCTTTAGGGGAAAAAAAGCCCAATGAAGCTCGTTATCAGGATAAAAATTGCATTTCTTTAGTTAGTACTCATAAGGATATTTGACTGATAATTTAAATTAATGAGGCAGTAGGAAAATTTCACTTTACATTGCAAATGGAGCAGAGAAATGCAAGATTAGTAGGAAAATAGATTTAATGAGTGTGAACATAAGCTATATCACTATAAAGAAAGGTCAGAATGTCTTTTTTTCTTCTCAAAGTGAATAGAATTGGAATATCAGTAAAGGCATCGTTTTGGTACATGGGGTAGCTGATGGCTGGGGAAAGTGGCCGTACTGAGTCAGTCACACAGAAACATAGCACACAGCTGACGACTCAGGAGACAACCCTCAGAGCTGAGTGGAAGGCGTCTGCTTTATTGAGGAAGTGCACAGGCTTATATAGGCTGGGAGCATGCAGGGACACGTGTCGGGCTGGGATTGGTCACCGTTGTTGCTAGGGCGGAGGGCAGATTTACGGTCAGCCATTTTGTGTTGCCTTACATCAGCCACGGCAGCCATGTTGGCGATATTTTATGGCTTCTCCAACATTGGTAAACCTAGATTATGCCATAAATGGGAAGACGTCTTAGAAATAAGTTACTTTTTAAAAAATTGTGCTTGTTCCTGACCTTGGAAGTAAAAATGATTAATGTTATGTAATAAAGGTGCCTAATTTATATGCAAGGAAAACTTCTAGACCTGTAAAAGGTATTCGTTAAAGCTGTAGGTATATATTATGCTAAAATCAAATGAAATAAAAAAAAACCCTCAGATTTATTTTGGGTAATTTGTATTATACATTTTGTTTGTTAAATGTTTCTAAATTTTCTCTGCTGAATATGCTAAGGAGTATAAAACCTAGAAGGTTGGTTTGATACAAAATAAAACTAAAATCTATACTGCTCCAATGATTAGCATATTTTATACCGTGAAAATTCTCTTCGGTATTCCTTGTTTAGGAAGAATCTGAAATAATTAGAAACATCATTCAAAGATTGTCTAACCTGAAATTTGAAATAGTAATACTTTCTCAAATTAAGCCCCCAATTAAGTTGCATTAAAACTCTTTTCCTTGCATAATATAAAATTACACATCCAATTAAGTTAAATAAAAAGAAATCAAAATAAGTCAGGGTTCTGTTTCACTAATCTTAAAAGTCAGCCACTTGAACAGAACCAGGGTTAGCAGTTCAATCAGCTCATGTATTCCATTCGGTTTTCCTGACCTGAAGACTGGCATAATTAAGAGAGTGTGACACTCATTTCAGTATTTCTTCCCCTACATTATAAGCTTGAATAAAAGGGCAGAACCTGAAGAAAGGTGAAACAAACATGCTGTCTGATTTTGGAAAATGAGCTAACATTTCCATCAGAAGTTGCACATGTTTCTGTTGTAAACACCTGAAGATGCTGGAAATCACTTCCCACCATCAGCTGCATGGATACATCTCTCAAGAGAAGGCAGCTTACAATACCCTTCCTGATATTGGCTTTTTTTTTCTATCTCTTGATATTGACTTTTAATAAAAGGCAGAAGTTCATCAATGTATAAGCCTGAACAGATTATCCTTGACTATGTCTTCCTTTAATTAATGTGGATCAACTACTTTCTATGTGCTTTCATCTTCAGTGATATCAAACTTGTAATCTTCTGAATTAGAGGATTTCAGTAGACATTAAAATTTCTTCCCTTAATTCTACCATGTTCCCAACTCATGAGTTGTCATACTCTTCACCTTAGTGCCCATAATTTAAAAGGTAGGGTCTTTGGTCATTTATTGGTCTACTTAAGCCATTCTCTCACTTCAGTTCTAGTCTTCACCACTTTTTCTTCTCAACATCTATGTTACATTTCTCAGTTTTGGCCTTAAATTATTTTGGACTGAATTCATTAGTGGAGAGGGTGTGGTAAGTGCTTGCTTTTAGCCATGTTTCTTTTTTCCTTTAACTCTCAGCCATACTTCCAAAGAGAACTCCCAAGTGTCCTTCTCTGAGATTTAGAAATGGCAAATATCATCCTCTCTACACCTTTTCCTGTGACTTCATTTCACTTTGAATCACTATTAGATTTTTACCTTCCCTACAGTTTTTCATATTCCCAGGCAAATCTAGGTTTGCTCTGTTCTCCCTCTCCCATTGTCCCTTTATTTCTGCTTTTCTTTAGGAGGGGGACAAAATAGATTTTTCTTCCTTTCACTGTTCCTTTCCTGATTTAAGGATCAACTCAAACTCTGTCACCTTGCAGAAAAATATGGAAATAGTTTAATAAAAGCTTTTATTTTTACCCTCAAAGGGACAGTAATTCAATTTTCCATCTATGGGATGATGCACAAGCAACTATTCAAAAATCACTTTAAGTCAGTTTTTGGAAAGAGCATTGGTGTTAGGAGTCAGTAAACAAGAACATAACTTGGGATGTTACTCCCTTGACTCTATGACCAAGAGTAACTTAAAAATGTCTATAAATTTCAAATAGTCCCTACAGAACATTCTGGTAATTTATTCTCACATTGCTTATATTCTAAGGTAGTGTAGTTGCTTGAAGCAATGGACCCCAGAAAACCATGTTCTTAAATTTAGTCCTTTCCTGTGGGTATGGGCCCATTAAGGTGTGGCCCAAATGAATCATGTTGGCCTTTAATCAGGATTACTGGAATCCTTTATAAGCAAAGTGATAGCCAGAGAAAATGCCACTGGAAGGAGACAGAAGACAGTAGAACTCAGGGAAGCCAGTGAGGCTGTCATATGCATTATCATGTGACAGAAAAGCAAAAGACACAAGGACACTAGCAGCCAGCCCCAGAGAGCCACATTCTTCTGGGAGAATGCATTGCCCTGATAATACCTTGATTTTGAACTTTTTCCAGCCTCAAAATTTTGAGCCAATACATTCCTGTTGTTTAAACCAACCCATTGCATGGTACTTGATTTAGCAACCAGGAAACCAAAACAGGTAGTTTTGAGGAATGACTGAAATAAGATAAATGAAAGCAGTTGGTGAAGCACAAAAACAATACAAATGCAAGTCACTATGCTGCTTTTATCATTTGCTTAGTTTCTTAAATTGTAAGCCCAAACACAGCAGAGACCTTCTCCTGTTAGCTCTTTAATAGGCCCCATCAAATTCACAGGCAGAATTCAATAAATTTCCAGGCATGGAAATTAACAAATGTTAAAGAAAATCATTTAAATTGTTACAAAAATGCACATACCAGTAACTTTCTGTAAAATTATAGTAGCAATGGTTATGAAATAGCAAAGAAAGATTTTATGTTTCTTTTTTTGAAAAATAAGGTTGATGAAACCTATCTAGGGGTAGCAGAGTAGTATTGAATGTAAGCACAAAGAAGGAAGGAGAAATGATCAAGCTGTCATACTCTCTGGCTTCATTACACTGGAAGAACTTTATTTTCCTTAATGCATGTGTGCAACTCTTTGAATGTTAATGAATGTGCTATGTGACCAATGAGGGGAGAAGGGAGCTAAGATTAAAAACTAACTCCTATGATGCACATTTAATGAACTGGTCTTACCATTTCATGCACTGCTTCATTAAAATTCTGATTTTCAAGGAAACTCAATTAGGGGTATATGGGTAGTTCAGTGGTAGAATTCTTGCCTGCCATGCTGGAGACTGGGGTTTGATTCCTGGCCAGTGCACTCAAAAAAAAATTGTTTTTCAACAAATGATGCTGCCATAATGCGATATTCACATGGAATAACAATGAAATGTGACCCCTACTTCACAGCATACAAAAAAAGTAAAAACATGCTTAACAGTGTCTATTTGGGACCTATGAGAAACTCAAAGGGAAGGGGATATTTGTTTGAAATGTTAAAGGATGAATAATTTCTACTATAAGCAAAAGCTTCTGCTCTTGGATCCATATTTCAAAAATTCATCATTTTGATCATTGTTATGGAAAAGTGGGAGTGTGACTAGCCATGATTGGTCTGAAGCATTGTCCCTTGCACTAAGGATTTTGCTCATTCATGTTTAATTTATATATATTTGGGTTTTGTTGCATTCTTGGGTTTGGAAACAGTATTGGATATCACTTCTGGGTTTTAGTCAATTAGGAGATTATTTGTTTCTTTCTACTCTCACTTTGAGACTTTTTATCTTTTGGAAACTCCCTCAGTATGGCTTCATCCAAATATGCCATGGCCCGTATTTCAGCTTTAATAATATTATAGCTTTCTACCACATTTTGAAGGCTTATAATGGAGAACCATCATCTGATAGCTTCTTGATGATTTGGCATATGTTTGGGCTGTCTTTTCTCACAACCCATTTAAAATTGGGTAGGAATATCACTTTAAAATAATCTTCAATTAAACAAAATTAGGTGAATAATATGCTAGAGAGTGAATAATTGTTGCTTATATTATTTACACTTCTAGATAAGCTATGCCACTATCTCTTTAATTACCATGGATACTTGAGATGCTTAAAAGCCACTATACCTATAACCAAAAAAATGAATTCAAAGAAATAATTAATCATGGCTTCTGTAAGGTGATGATTCTCCAAAGCACTCTCTTGTGAGGCATGATCTTGGGCCACCAACATCAGAATTATCTGGGTACTTTTAAGAAACACCATTCTTAGGTCACAATCTTGGAGTTTTAATTGAGTGGATATGAGTGGTGTTTAAACATTTTAAAATATTTTGATCAAGCATGTAACTGAAGGAACTGTATGAAGAAATAAATATTTATGAAACATGTGAATGTTACTGGGCATCATAATTTGATCTGTATTTTATGTATGTACTAGGAAAGGCATTGATTATGATGGAGTATGGACCCATGCTTTTGTCTTCCAGATTGCAACGTGTATGTTGCATATTAAATTTTTAATAGTTACGTAAACAATTTTCACATAGAAATTTTGCATGTTTTAACATGCAAATTTTGATGGTTTAACATCAAATTCAAACAATGATCCCTTCATGAAGGATACGTTCCAAAAGTATGACTTATTACTCACTCTAGGGTTCACTTCATACATTCATTCTATTAAAATCACCTTAATTTTTTTCTAGCATGATGTGTTCTTCTTAAGCTATGCTATGCTCCACACAGATTCCAGCCATTCTACTCTTACAGAAAACAGGTAGCTATTCTAGTTTTCTAGGCTACTCAAGGAAATACTCACATGAGTAGGGTTTAGAAATGGTAATTGCTTGTCACATGGCAAGGTCCATGGTGGAGTCATTTGGTCTCTCCCATCTCTTCCATGTTCCATTCATGATCAGCTTCACACTTCCTGTGGCTTTCTCTCTTTTTTTCTGAAATTCGTCCTACTTACAAAGGACTCCAGGAATGGGATTAAGACCCATCCTGTTTGGGCTGGACCTCACCTTAACTTAAGTAACCTCATCAAAAGGTCCTACTTGCAAGGTGTGTACACCCACAGGAGTGAATAAAATTTAAGAACATATTTTTTCTGGGGTACATATAGCTTCAAACCACCACAGTAGCCTTTTTGTTTTTCTTCTTGATTCTAAACTGATTTTCTAATGCTTTCATCACCTGTCAGTCATAACGCTTTGGTTTGGAAATTGTTTTTTTACAGTTATACTTTTATTTTCAGAAACATACTGCAAAGTTTTGGTGTTTCATTTTAATAAGAAGTATTAAAGTTCTTCTAATATGGATTTCTGTAAGTAATTTCATCGTAAATAGCAGAAAATGAAATGCTTTTAGTTTTCATTACTTTAAATTGTATTGATTTTTTTCTTTAATTTATTTTCAATCCTCACAATAAAATCAAGGAAAGGGAGGAAGAGAGCTTGTGAAGATAGTGAGATAATTTTGTTTTTAATTAATTTAGAGAATAGTCCATATTCTATTTTGCCTTCAGGCTTTTGTGATTTTGCCTTTATGGTGTTTAGTTAACTGGATTGATTAGTCAAATAAAGTATATGGAAAGGATGCTTTAGTCTAATGCACTCAGTGGATGATTAACTAGTTTATTCAATTCTAAGTGCAAATTTACCATCACTTTATTTCTGATCATCTACCACTAACAGATGAGGCAAGAAATTTGACTAACCTGAAATAAATAAATAAAATAAAATCATAAATAAAGGTAATGGAAAAATGCATACTTGTACACATGTTAAGGCAGGGAAGAAAATAGGCTTTCAATGACCAAAATACAGGTGGAGGGACAACTGAACAGGGACACACCCAGCGTCCATTCAGTAAAAATATGTCATTTGCAAATCAGAGGCAAGCATACTGCCAATCCTATAAGATCATAAAGGCATATTTCCTGAAGATACTCCTAAAAGGGTACCAGGTAATGTTGAATGACTTTTGCAGCAAGTTTTGACTAACCTAAACTTACTATTGTGCTTCTACTGAAAAATAATGGGATGTACTTGCTTAATATGAAGCCTTCAGAAAAGAGAAAGACATTTCAATGAAAAAACAATAGCTTCCTTACCAGAATTTGTACCATGTTCATTTTCTGAACCTATTAACAGGACATAAATTTTATGTGTCAACATAAAATTGTGATACATGGTCATTTAATTTTGCATTCAGATTGTGTCTTCTATTCTATTTGAAAATATTTGAACCATTTTAGATCCAGTTATAAGTAACTTTTGTGTGACTGCTACAGGTAGAAACCCATAATTACATAACCATGGACTTGAAATTGCTTTATGCTAATATTTTAACCTTGTGAAACAGTATTTTCTCATATCCTCTCCTTGACATAGACAGCCACTGAGACAAGCGAAACTTTTACCTGTGCATTCTTAGCCAAAGATTTCTGTCATCTGTACTTCAAAGACAAATCAAGACAGATTCTCAGTGTCCATTCAGCCTTTCTCCAAACTCGGAAATTGGGCCTTATTTGTCAGTATCTAGTAAGCTGTTTATCAAGACTCTAGGATCCTTCAATGTGAGCACTCCTATATAGTTCTCTAGAAGATTTTTTCTCTGTTAGGGTTTTTCATGTGATTTGCAGTATAGTTCAGAGGTTTTTATAGATCAACACCTTCTTATTTATGCTTGTTTGAATCTATATAAACATGAAAGCTATCACTCTGAAATCAAAGCTTTTTGAATCATCAATTGGTATAAAGTTTGAAAGCAAAAGATCAATAGTAACTCTTACACATGGAGCCTGGAGAAGTCATTGAGTTCCTACATACATCTTAAGAAACAGTTATCAGTTCTAACACAAAAAGTGATAGAGTACTATAGGAATTGTTTAAAACAAAAAGCTATCACAGAGTTTCTACCATAAATACTTTTGTAAACCAATGGGAAATTCAAAATCCACATGAAACATTCCATGTGTGGCACAGTCATCTAGGAAGGCAACAGGGAGCAAAAGAAAGGGGTTAAACTTGACTGGTTTGGATGAAGGAGGTTTCATGCAAGGAGTAGAGAGAATTCTGTTCGTATTAAAAGGTAAAGAGAAATTAAGGTCATGGAGAAAAGGAAAAGGGTCATGAGAGATTATAAGCTCTATAAGGGTAGAGAATATATCCATTCGCTATCATATGCTAAGCACCTGGCGCTCATATTAGCTGAATTAATTTGAAGGAAATTTGGGATAGTTCAGAGAACTGTCCTCGAGAATATAGGAAATGGAAAATTTTGACCTGTATTGAATGAAGGGCATATTCTAGAATGATTAAGTTGCAAGCTGTCCTGACACAGACTGTATTACAAAAGCAAAAATGGCAATATTGTGTAACTACAAAGGACATGATACAGAAGCAATTATGGGTGCCTTTTTGATAAAGTGCTGGGTCTATCTGGTTGTTTAGGGGTGTTCACCTTTGACTGTTTTTTTACTAACCAAGCTATTTGCAACTCAATAGTGGCAGAAGTTAAGTTGTAGAAAATTGATGGTGATGCAAATGTATTTTGTTTGTTTTAGATAAAATTGACTTCTGCCTGTTGAAAAGACAAGCTAATCATTGCATTGATTATCATATAGGATATCAACCAATTTGATTCTAGTAGCAACTTCATTTTGGCATTCCTAATTATATACTCATATATAATATTATATATACACATATATACAAACATAATATATAACATAATATATACATGTCCTTACGTTGTAAATATGTATATTCTATTTTCTCTTGAATTGTCTTTAACATCTTACTGATTTCCTTGTTCATTAATGAGTTAAATAAAACATTTGTAATTGTTCATGTCATATTAAATGAAAGCTATGATTTTACCTTTCTGACATTTTGCATTAGCAGCAGTATGGATCATTTGGAATAGGAGCTTGATGTCTGGAGGCCAGATAAAATAAGATATTAATATAAGTTATTATTGCTCTCAACATTTAAAATGTGAGATGTGTAGGTTCTAGATTTGGGTAACCAGATGTGATGGTTAAGTTCTTATGTCAATTTAGCTAGGTTAAGGTATCCAGTTGTTTGGTCAAATAAGCACTGGACTAATTATCATTGTGAGGATATTTCATGGATTTAAATCATCAGTCAATTGATTGTTTCTATTGCTGATTACATGTGCAGTCAACAAAGGACACTCCGTTCACCAATGAGAGGATTCTCATCTGATAAATTAAAAGCATTAAAGGGAGATCAGATGATTTCAGTAGTCAGAAAGAAGAATTTTTATCTCTGCTTTAGCCAGCTAGCTTCTCCTGGTGGAATTCATCAAAATCTTGATCAGAGTTCTCAGCTTACAGTCTGCGCTAAAGAATACAGACTTGCCCAACCCATGGTTGTGTGAGATAATTCCTACAACAAATCTCACAAAACATGTCATATATAATACTATATATTTTTTCAAATATGTTATGTACTATACACATTATAGCATATCATACATATACTATATACAATACATATATATAGTATATACATCTATATAGTATATACATATACTATATACTGTACACTTTGTAGAACATATATATAGTATATATACTGTATATACAAAATCTGTAGTGACATATTTCCTCAAGGTAATTCTGTTCATCAACCACATTTCAATAATTTATTTAGTAATCTGTTATCTTCTTGCCTATTAGTCATATTTATAATGGTTCCAGAACCAAGCAGAAAGTTGAATGCTTTTGATAGGAAAACTTTTTGGAAAATTTTGCTTTCTTAGAAGTTCATCCAGTAAGTGTTACTGAGCATTTACTATGTATCAAACACTGGCATAGCACTGGGGTTACTTAAATAAGTAAAATAAACCTATGTAATACTCACTCCTTTATTTAAGATGAGTGACTAAAATGGAAGTTACTATAATGCAATTCAAGTGGATTACATCTTCTCACTCAGTGTAGATAACATGATAACTTTACAATAGTCCTTATGTAAAGGAAAAACTTGTATGTACGACATAGTAGCTGCTTGACATCCTTTCCCAAGTATAGCAACTTTGGCAAACAAATAATGCTAACCATGTGCCAGTGCTATTCTAAGCATTTTATACATATCAAGATATTAAACTGCATCACATTAAACCAGATTAAAAGATTATAAATTAGTATAATCTGTCTTCACCAGCCCTCCCATCCACAACTCAGCTGCCTGCTCCTGTGCATATGAGAATGCCAGCCAAAGCTCCTAAACTCCAAACACTATACTTCTGTCCATCATCCATACTCCTTCCTTGTTTACTCCCAGTTCTCTCCTTTTCCAGTCACTAGCCATATACCCACATTAAATGATGCTCTAAGCAGTGGGCTTTCACTTTCACTATCTCATATATAACGATTGCAATGGTGTTGGAAGGGAAGGATTTTAGAGAGGGGGGAAAACAAGGCTTAGAACACTGAAAGATTTCAGAACTAACACCTAAGGCTGTATCATGTTAAGTTCTATCAGTGTTCCAGAGGTGCTGTGACAAGTACCACATAGTGAATTTGCTTAAACCACAAAATTTTCTTGGCTTTTAGTTTTCTGTCTCCTGTTACATGATGATATCCTCTCTTTTCTTGCTTCTTTGATTTCTGGGTTCTCTCTATAACGCTTCTAATAATCTGCATTAAGGTCCACCCTGGTTCAGTTTCCCACATCTTAACTAAAAATAACATCTTCTAAATGTCCTATTTACAATGATTTCACACCCACAGGGACACAGATTAAGATTAAGGACATGTGTTTGTTGGGGTTCATAATTCAACCTAACATAAATTCTATATATGATTTACAATACATACTGTGTTGGTTTGAAACTGTTATGTACCCCAGAAAAGCCATGCTCTTTTCCTAATCTAAACTTGTGGGGGGCAGATCTGTTGTTTAGGGTGGAAACATTTGAATAGATTGTTTCCATGCAGATTGAACCACTCAACTGTAGGCATGACCTTTTGATTAGATTATTTCCATGGAAATGTGACATACTCAATTGTGGACTTGGCCTTTTGATTAGATAGAGATGTGGCTCTATCCATTCTAGCTGGGTCTTGATTAGATTACTGGAGTTCCTTAAAGAGGGAACATTTTGCAGTTGCTTCAGAACCAACACACACACAGACCACTGGAGATTCCTGGAGTGCTGACAGAGATGTTCGAAGATTGAGACAGAAGTAGCCTGGGTGCTAAGTGAGGACTCACAGAAATAGAATTTGAAGAGCAAAAGTCTCTGGCTCCAGGAGATGCTAAGATAAGAGATGAATCCCAGAGTTTTGCCCTGGAACAGCTAAATGTGGACCCAAAGACACTTAGAGAGGAAGCCACTGGAATCACAAACTAGAAGCAATGGAACTGGGAACTAGAACTAGCTAGCAGATGCCTGCCATGTGCCTTCCCATGTGATAGACATTGGCCTTTTCTTTTTTAAGTCAAATTATGTTTCTCTGGATGCCTTAGCTTGGACATTTTTATGGTCTGAGAACTGTAAACTTGTTACTTAATTCCCCTGTATAAAAGGCAACCCATTTCTGGTATATTGCATTCTGGCAGCATTAGCAAACTATAATAGATTCTAACAAGGTTTTTGCTCATTTTCTTAAAATATAGCATCTTAGGTAACTCTGGGCTGCTAGTATGATAAAAGTAGGATGACTGAGGACATGTAAGTAGATTGAAGTTTTGTTTTTTTTTTAGTTTTTTTTATTGTATAGTACAACATATACACAAAGTTAGGAAATTAAAAAGCAATAGTTTTCAAAGCACTCTTCAACAAGTAGTTACAGGACAGATCCCAGAGTTTGTCCTCTCAGATTTTTTCCTTCTAGCTGCGCCAGAATATAGGAGGCTAGAAGATTTAAGTATTTTTTTATCACCAGTTGACTTTTTTCTTTCTTTTTTTTTGTGAAAAATAATATCTATGCAAAAAAGCAATAAATTTCAATACATAGCACCACGATTAGTTGTAGAACATATTTCAGAATTTGACATGGGTTTCAATTCCACAATTTTAGGTTTTTACTTCTGGCTGCTTTAAGATACTCATGACTAAAAGAAATATCAGTTTAATGATTCAGCAATCATACTCATTTGTTAAATCCTATCTTCTCTATATAAGTCCACTATCACCTGTGGTCTTTCTATCCCTCTCTTTAGGGATGTTTGAGTTATGGCCATACTAACCTCTTCATATTGGAAAGGTCTGTCACTAATATGGGGTAGGAAGATGAAACCATCTGATGTTCTGGAGAGGCTGGGCCCTCTAGATTTCAGGGCTTATCTGGTCCAGGGACCCATCTGGAGGTTGTAGGTTTCTGGAAAGTTAAACTAGTGCATAGAACCCTTGTGGAATCTCATATATTGCCCTAGGTATTCTTTAGGATTTGCTGGAATGGTCCTGGTTGGGGTTTGGCTGGTTATGATAGGTAGCAAGGTCTACCTGAAGCTTGTGTAAGAGCAACCTCCAGAGTAGCTTCTCGACTCTATTTGAACTCTCTCATACTTTATTATTTACATTTCTTTCCCCCATTTTGGTCAGGATGGAATTGTTGATCCCATAGTGCCAGATTCATCCCTAGGAGTCATTTCCTATGTCACCAGGGAGACTTTCACCCCTGGATGTCATGTCCCACATGGGGGGAAGGCAATGATTTCACTTGCAGAGTTGGGCTTAGAGTGAGGCCACATCTGAGAAACAAAAGAGGTCCTCCACAAGTAACTCTTAGGCATACTATAGATAGGCTAAACTTCTCTGCTACCTACATAAGCTTCACAAGAGTAAGCCTCAAGATCAAGGGTTTGACCTATTGATTTGGGTGTCCCTAAAGTTTGACACAGTACCAGGGGATTCCCTGATGATAAAGTTTAATAGTTTCATATTTTTTCTCCCATCCCTCAAGAGACTTTGACAATATTTTTTGATTATCTGCTTAATATACTCTAGGATGTATCCAGTCATTACATTAAGATATACAGGATTAAAGGACTTCTTTCTTATTCTGGGCCCCCTGTGCTTCAATTGTTCAAATGAGCTACAGAGAAAGGTTGAGTTAGATTATGTGCTACAGAAAATTTCAGTTCTAGACCAAATAAACCTTTCTTCCTTTGGTCTCAAAAATTTTGAGTGGTTCTAAAATATAGACATTTTCTTAGATGGAAGTTTTTAATAAGGTTCTAATTATTGGCTTGGATGAAATTCTCACGACTGTTCATTATTTTGTTATGCTTTATAATCAACACATTATTTATAATAATTTATATTTATCAAATTAGTTAAAATACATAAAGAAAAAAGAAATAATAAAAATACCTATTTAGAAATCTGGGTAGAATAAACAATAAAATTGTATGATAACTTTAACATATATTTGAATACATACATTTGAAACGCTCGTTTTCCTTTTTCATCAACCAAGATAAGATCATTGCAAACAGTTTAAAATTTTTAAACTAAACTTCAGGAAATAACAAGGAATTGGGTTGTGAGCCATGTTAAAATTTTTACCATATAGCTCAAGTCAGTTGAGCTCATGCCAATGTCTTCTAGAGGGAAACTTTTGAAAAAGTCTTATGGTAATTAAGGAATGAGCAGCTGAAGTGCAATAATAAGGTAAAAGGTCTAATTAGAAGAAAACGGTGAGCCATTTTAAGTATTTGAAAAATAATATTAACATTAAGGGAAGAAGATTGAATTATGTTCAAGATCCAGAAAAGTTTAAAGTTTTCATCCTGACTCCTTTATGTGTGCACTAAGCAGGAATCTGCATGACATTATTTTTACATAATAGAGTTTGTTTATCCCTTTATTCCCAGTGAATGGCTGTAGATGAACTCTATTATACATGCAGTTTCCTTATCTGCATTCTTTCATTATCCTTTGGTAGAAACCTATTTACCCAGCTCACAAGCAAATTTAGCTAACAGTTTTTGAAGCATTATTTGGATTTAAAATTAGAATAGGAAATGTCAGATACAAAATTAATTGAGGACAGTGTTTCATATTATGGAATGTAGGTTTCTCATGTTTATGTTAGTTTATGAGTAGTTTTGCTGATTGGTGGGAGAATGTAAAGATGGATTTGAGAAGAGAATGAAGAAGATTCTGTAATTGGTGGCAGGGACCCAGGCATAAAATATTTTCAAATTTGGCATTCTTTATTTGTTAGAATTCAAGCTAGAACAGAGTAAATTATGTTATCATTGGATTTCCATGGACATCCTGAGTTCAATAACGTCTACTAAAGTCCTTTAAGATATATTACATTCCCAGTGCCTGCCCATATAAAAAAAAAAACCTACCAAGAAAAAAAGAGATCTATTACATTTTCTTCTTTACATTACCCTGAAAATTGAATGGGCTAGGATTAATAAGAGAGGTGGGAGGTAAGAAGGCTGGTCAGAGACACTGAGAGCGTCTTAAAAATTCCAGTTGGGAACACACAGCTCTAGGATGTGGTTGCTATGGTTTAGCTTGTTTGTCCATGGCTGAAGAATTATGAGGATTTCAGTACCTCAGGATCCAATGCCATCCACTATTAAAGAAAAAAATAAAAAAAAACAAAGTTATTTTTTAGAGCATCTTCTTCCTAGCGTAATTCCCCTAGTACAAAATTCTCCCCAAATTTAGAATAGTTCTCCCAACCACATTGTCTTTACAATGTTTTCTCTTTTAGAAAGAAATGACTCCCTTTTTATTTGTCCTTTAATCAATATGATATTAAATAAAACCCACTTTCCTTTCTAAAGATGAGCCACTTTCATAAACTGTGGTTGATAAATGAACAGCTTTATAAAACCTTTGAATATTTCACCAATAAAAATTTCATTTTGAATATTAAAAATTAAAGTCTTTTGAAATTTAACGTAGTGATATAATTTGATATTATTCACCTGAATAGTGTAATCCCATTCTTAAGAAGAATTAAAAACATTTCTCAGTAATGACAGCCTCAGAGTAGAACAATTTTGTGATAGAGTGAAATATTTTCCCATTCAGAGCCATTTACTATGCTAATAGGATTGAAACCCTCATTTATTCAAGAGTGCTTTTTCAACCCAGTTTTCGGAGGACTTGGTCAGGGCAGACTGATGACTAAAGGACAAGTCAGGCATGAAGTTAGACATAAATTTTAATTAGGACTTACTAACAGGAGAGGATCTTCGGTAGTGGCAGCCGGCTATGGAAAATGAAAGTTAATGCTCTGAGATGGGGGCTTGGGGAGTGTGAGGGATTCTAGGGGGTTAGGACAAGGGTGTGAGTGCAAGGTCTTGTGACACAGGGATTTGTAGTTTGGTTATCAATGATGACCAAAGGAGGGGGAGGTTAATGCTTTGTTTAGGATACCGTCTATACATTCTACTGCTGTTTGCCTTTTCAAAAGCAGCCTGCTGGAGAGTCCCCATTTACAAGTATGAATTCTTCCAAATAGTATATACAAGGGTTTAATGTTTGAGCTAAGTGAGAAATGAAAGGTTTCCAATGCCCCAAAACCCCGAGGAAGCCATTAGTTTTGATATGCAGCATAAGAAAACATCTTACCTTATCAATTACTGCAGAAGGAATAATTTTTGTCTTACCCAACCATACAACATTTAAGAATTTAACTGGGCAGCCAAGGCTTTGCTGTTTGTCATGATTAATTGCCCATCCCTGACTCTTAAGGTGAGATAACAATGAGACTGAGGCTTCATTTAGTTCTGAAAGGCAGTTACTGGCTAACATGACATCATCAATATAGTGAAATAAACTTTTCCACTTAGCCAGCTCCTTTGTCATGAGGCTGTGGCAGATGGTCAGACTGTGTAAATAGCCTTGTAAGAACACAGTGAAAGTCCTTTTTCCCTTTTTCCCACATGAAGGGTAAAGCAGGTTGATGAGCCTTATATAAGGGAATACTAAAGAAAACATTAGTTAAATTCAAAACAAAGTGATAATGACATAACTGAGTGCTAATTCCTTGTAGTAAAGAAGCTAATTTACTTATTTATTTTCCTAAAGGTAACACTCCCTCTGCACCAGTATCCCAAAGATAGAGTAGCCAATTTAGCAGGACTTCTTTAGACTTTTGTCTATAATTATTCCCAATTTCATGTAATTCAGTGGCAATATAGTCACACATGGAAACTAAGTTCTTTTGTTCAGGAGAAGGTGCTGAGGCAGCTGCATCAGCAGCACTCTCAGTGTCACCCTCCCTCACAGGGAGGACTTCTTGACTTCAGACCTCAGCCTCCATGGTTTTGCCTCTGAAGTTCTTTTCCTCCAATGTGTCCCTTCTCTGAACCCCCCAGTCCAGACTGGCAGCAGCTCTGTTTAAAATACAGGTCCCACAGCACTCTTCTTGACTTTCTATGCAGTAGTCTTGGATCATGCACATCAGACACAAGGAGTTTCCATAAATCCTTTCTGGATAACTCCATGTCCAATCCTGGCTTTCTCTGAAATGGCTGACTGGTTCCACATCTGGTCAAATCTTTACATGGAGCACTATTCTCTGGGGTCTCCATTTCTGGAGGCCCAGAATTTTCCAGGACATCAATTTCTGGTTTCTTTGTTCTCAAGAGTTCAGTTTTCAACTTATCTCTCTCCTGTCGTATTTCACTATAAGCTGTAAAGAGAAACCGGGCTGCACTTTCGACATTTAATTTGGAGATCTCTTCTGCTAAATATCCAAGTTCATGGCTTTTAAAATCTGCCTTCCAGTCAAAGTTACTAGTCAATTTTGCCAGAGTATCTGCAATTTCAAAACAAGGATCACCTTCCTTCCAGTCTATAATGACACACATGTCATTTCTGTCTAGAGCCTGGTGAGAGGTAACTTTAGAGTCCACATTTCTACGAACATTCTTTTCAAAACATTCTAGGCCTTCTCTATAAAGATCCTCACAACTGTTTCAGAATCTTCCCCTTATCCATTTAAAAAGCCATTCCAACATATTTGATGTTTGCAAACTGCAACAACACCCCACCCTCCAGTACCAAAATGTGTTCTAGTTTGCTGGCTGCCAGAATGCAATATACCAGAGACAGGATGGCTTTTAAAAAAGGGGAATTTAATAAGTGGCTAGTTTACAGTTCTAAGGCCGAGAAAATGTCCAATTAAAACAAGTCTATAGAAATGTCCAATCAAAGGCATCCAGAGAAAGATACCTCGGTTCAAGAAGGCCGATGATATTCAGGGTTTCTCTCTCATCTGGAAAGGCACATGGCGAACACAGTCACAGTTTCTCTCTCAGCTGGAAGGGCACCTGGCGAGCAAGGCATCATCTGCTGCTTTCTCTCCTGGCTTCCTGTTTCATGAAGCTCCCTGGGAGGCATTTTCCATCTTCATCTCCAAAGGTCGCTGGCTCGTGGACTCTCTGCTGTGTGGTGTTGCTCTTTCTGAATATCCTTCATTCCCCAAAATGTTTCCTCTTTTATAGGACTCCAGAAACTTATCAAGACCCACCCGAATGGATGGAGACATGTCGTCACCTAATCCAGTTTAACAACCACTCTGGATTAAATCACATCTCCAGGGAGATGATCTGAATACACTTTCAAAGATACATTATTGAATAGGGATTATTCTGCCTTTACGAAATGGGATTTAGATTAAAACATGGCTTTTCTAGGGTCCATAAATCCTTTCAGACCAGCACACTTGGCATTTCTGTCATATGGTGCTGCATATGGTGGCATCTTCTCTTTTCTGTTTCAGGTTCCATTGACTGTCAACTTCTGGCTTCTTCTCTTTGCCCAATACCATTTGCTTATAAGGACTTCAGCTATATTGGATTAAGGATCACCTCATTCAGTTTGCACACACATTAATAACTTCTTCAAATTTCCTATTTACAAATGAATTCCCACCCATAGGACCCGAACATGCATTTTGTGGGGGACATAATTCAATTCCCAACACTGAGTAAATCGGAAATGAACAATATTATGAAAATGCAATCATTTAGGAATGAAGCATCTTTTTGTTTAGTTTAGATTTTCTCATGTTTGCTTGTGT
The DNA here is from genome assembly GCA_004026745.1 of Myrmecophaga tridactyla. Lineage (NCBI taxonomy): Eukaryota > Metazoa > Chordata > Mammalia > Pilosa > Myrmecophagidae > Myrmecophaga > Myrmecophaga tridactyla. Next base: position 86,330 of record PVIY010001542.1, on the reverse strand, counting down.
GTTACCTTGAGACAATTCATTGAATAGTATCACTCAATGGTTTTCAGTTGAGGTTTACCAATTTTTAGACCTTACTGATAAAGCATATTTAATGAAAGAATCTCAGAGTCTTCTCAAGTGTTTTGCTGAGCCAGGAGAGCAATTGAATTATAGATTAAAAGAACTAACGTGTTTCACTTGGCAAAAGGGTGTCTATTGTTAAAGGAGTAGCAGATCTCTCCTTCCTCCAACAAAGCATTCATTTATTTATTATGAACAGATTGTATTATAATGAGTTCCTGTATTATTGCCCTAAAAGATACAAATTTCCAACACACATGCACACATACACAAAGTAAGCTGTGCTCCAATTTATTTGCTCCATAAAGGAAAGAAATACTTTATTTTTACCATTAAATTTAATTTCTTTTCAGAACTGGTGCTAGGAGGAAAAAAAACAATGAAAATAGGGAAAAATGTAAAGAAAAAATATGAAGCAATTGATGTAGGAATGGCTAAACCAGATTTAACAGACTGTGAGATATCATCTTGCCATAAGATTTTATTCATTGAAGTTTATATATTGCATAAACTTTATGGTTGACCTGTGTGAACTGAGACTATAGAGATTTATAGAGGCAAACCCTGCCACTAGGAGAAGGAAACCAAAGTGTTTACCTTTGGTGTATTGCTTCTTCAAGGGACAAGATAATCAATGGTTGGAAATTAGGTCTTTGGGGGTGATACTGCCCATGTTTAATTCCTGGTTTTGCCTCTTCCAATCAAACAGTCAGCAAGTGAATTGACTTCTTTATGCTTCACCATTTCATCTATAAAATATGTTTAAGACTAAGAAGTAGCATAAAAAGCTATTTTGGGTTTTGAATGAGATTACTCATATAAAATGCCTAGTACGGTGCCAGGAACATAATAAACAGTTAACTGTGACCATCTGCTGGGGAAGTCACAGATATGCCTAGGGGCCATCTCCCAGCCCTCATTTACCGCCTTCTCTACTTTTTCTGTGTGCAGATGTTTCAATATATTTCCATTCTGCAGGCTGGGTTAGAGTTTGGGTCTAATGGACCTGCCTGACAAGACTTAAAACCCAAACCTGGGAGCAAGTAGTTCCAGATACTTGGTAGGACAGGAGATCTCAGTGGAAAGACACCCTTGCCCTTGGGTTGCAAAATACTCAGCTTTTAGGCAGCGTAGGCATCTCTCATCTCCCATGGGAAAGGGGGTGACTCTAGCAGTTAGCCTCTCTTCTTCCCTTGCTCTTTCAGACCCTTTGTGCAACAAATAAGGTAGTCATTTGCTGAAAATTTCTGTTGTGCCTGAGCTTATCATGTTCTCATGACGTATTATAGAGCAACTTACTCCACACTATCCTCATATGTACGTCACCTTCAACTCTGAATTTTTGAATGACAAAATGGGAAGTATTCATTCGCTATTTATAAATATGTATGTCATGCCTTAAAAAATAAGATCATAAAGGACAGTGACTCATTCATTCACTTGTTCATCCATAAAATAGTCTTTTATTTCATACTTATACAATATCTAGAACTGATTTGGGGAACTGTGGACACAAAAGCTAAATTAGATATGATCCCTGACTTTAAGAAATGGAGATCTAATTATGTGAAAAGATATGTAAAGATAAATTACAATTAATTTACACAACATGTGTGCTATATTGAAGATGTAAACCTAATGCTGGATTTTAATTCATGAATTGGATTTGACAGACAAGCCTGGAAGGGCATCTCTGGAGTGGAACCCATGACTCAAGAGAAGGAGTTGTACAAGGAGTAGCAAACTTTGACACAGTATGTAGCTCCTCATAGGAGGTACAGTGAGAAAGTGAAGCTGCAGGCATATCATGAATAGCTTCATTGTCAAGTTAAGAAATTTGTAATTCCAGGAACTGGTAGTAACCAATGCAGTATTTGAATCATGGTGGTGACCTAGCATCAGGGAAGAGAATGACCTTAAATGAAACAATTTGGTAGGGATATTTAGAATTTGCTTTGTTTGTTAACTAGTATATAGCTCAATGGCTTTATTTTAGGAACAAAAGTGACTTCTTCCTTTTAGTTTGGGTTTCTTGAACCCATATATAAAATATACCCTGATAAAAAATATATACTTTTTCACATTATGCTAGCTTTGCAGGAATGTAGCTAAGATGAGAATCAGATAACCATATTCCAATGTGTTTTCCTCTATATTTTTATGGAAATGATCCATGATCTATTTGGGCGTTTAGGATCTTTATTCATAAATATATATGAGGATGGTGCCTCAAAGCTCCTATTTAGTGCATTTATGAAAAAAATTTAACATCCTGGGAATCTTTCATTCAGGAACACAGCCTGGAAACACTTATGATCTCTGAGGAGAAGCTTTGAACATGCTTAGGCATTTTGTGAAATGGTGCAATTTTAGGCAACTGAAAATCAGCAGCTTAGCAGAGTGAAAATGGCATCATCTTTATTGTCAAAGGTATAAACTGGCTCTGCTATATCCAGGCTTTCAGAAGTGAATTATTTCATTTTTCTGAAAATGCATTCCCTCATTCAGAAAATGTGTTTGCCATTCCTATTTCATTAATTTGTGGTGAAAGAAAAGCACAGAGTAGGTAAGTAATAAATTGCAATATTTCTTTCCCTTCATTCCTTGATCTACCCAAGTGAGCTATCTCATAGCAAGGTAAGTCTTGGTAGGATGCCAACTTAATACAACACCAATTTCCAGTTGTCCTAGGACTAAAATAAAGTGTTGACAATGCCCAGCTGGGCCTGCATTTGGATCAGCTTTTGGAATCAGCAATATTTTTCATATGTCCTAAAAATGAGTTGACCGAAGAACAGAAAAATCACAATTGTTAGTGCTCTTGGTATTGTTTCTCTCTGTTATGGAAATTCAACTAGTCATGGCTGATTAATCCTATCAGGGCAGATATGTGATAAGCAGCAATGGCATAAATGGGCCAGAGAGAACTTTCCTAGGTGCTGGTGCTTCTAGCACTGGTCAGTCTGGCTGATGAGACAAACATGGAATCCAATGACTTCAATCATCTCCATCTCCATCCCAGATAGAAGAAGGTAGGATGGCAAGATGCAGTAACATATTTGGAAGAAGAATTCCATAGGAGGTGATTACTGGGTGGTTAGTAGATCAGGCTGTCAGCATGTGCGAGTTCTGTTTTTGAGTAATAAATGCTAGACCCCAGACAGGAAATACCTCTCGTTGTCTCTAGGGGCAGCAGTTGACAGCTTTCATTTGGTCACTGCCAATCTTAAGTATCTCGAAGCTCTTGGGTTCAGCTACCCAGATGCTCTGTGCCTTTGAGTTGTGAAAGCATCCTTGTATTTTCTGTAGTTCTTAATAATTAGAAGTCACACTCTGTTCTTCTCAGAGAATATCTCACTTCCACTCCTCCATATTTTATCAAATTTATCCTCTTTAAGATTAAGTCTCGAATATGAATGAGCTTGATCCAGATAGGACTAAGGTAAATCGGGATACTGGGTAAAGGATGATATGGCCCATGTTTTCAAACTTCAACCTTTGTGTGAGATCAAAGGGAGGGGTGTTTATGTGGGGCAAAATTCCTACTTTAGATCACATTATCTACATTAACTTGTATAGTCAGTTTACTCGAACACCATAATTACATAGAATCTTGAATAAGGCATGAGATCGTACTGGTTTGTTCAGGTTAGTGTGATGCCCAGATATATCCCAGAATAATCTGGGATGAGAATTTGAAAAGTTCCCTTGGGGTACTTGGGAACTGGAGGAAATATTCAACTTCCCCATCTGGGACAGATGGGGGCAGTGGGGACAGATGGGGCAGTGGAGACAACCAATTCAATTGGTTAAGCTGTCAATCTTGGGGCTCAGTTCTGTGCAGTTTATTCCTGTCAAGGAAAGGCTAAGCCTACTGATAATTATGCTGAAGAGTTACCCCCAGAGAACCTCTTTTATTGCCCAGATGTGGCCTCTCTCTCTAAGCCAACTTGGCAGGTGAACTCATTGCCCTCCCTCTATGTGGGAAATGACTCCCCGGGGTATAAATCTCCCTGGCAATGAGGAACCTGACTCCCAGGGATGAGCCAGGACTTGGCATCATGGCATTGAGAAAGCCTTTTTGACCAAAATAGGGAAGAAAGGAATAAGACAAAACAAATTCTCAGTGGCTGAGAGATTTCAAACAGTCGAGAAGTTATCCTGGAGGTTATTCTTATACATTGTATAGATATCCTGTTTTAGTTTATGGTCTATTGGAGTGGCTAGTACCTGAAACTGTTGAACTGTGTTCCAGTAGCCTTGATTCTTGAAGAAGACTGTATAACTATATAGCTTTTACAATGTGACTGTGTGATTGTGAAAACCCTGTGTCTGATGCTCCTTTTATCCAGAGTATGGACAGATGCATAAAAAAATAAGGATAAAAAATAAATAACAGGGGGAAATAAAGGGAAAAAGTCAGGTAGGTTGAAATACTGTGGATCAATGAGAAGGAGAGGTAAGGGGTATGGGATGTATGAGTTCTACTCTTTTTCTTTTTATTTCTTTTTCTGGAGTGATGTAAATGTTCTGAAAATGATCATAGTGAAGAATACACAACTATGTGATGATATTGTGAGCCATTGATTATATAATATGGTTAGACTTTATATGTGTGGATATTTCTCAATATAAATATTTTTTATTAAGCCTCAAGTTCCATTTCCTCCAAAAGGCATTTTCAGAATCCTCCTGCCTCAAAAGGCTACGTTTTCTCCTAAGTCCTACTGTGCACCAAATATGTGCCATTATTAAACTATATTGTATTGCTCTTGAATTTTTCCCTACATGTTAGTCTTATCTCTTTAAGGAGATTGTGAGTTTCTTGAAGGCATGCATCAGGTTTCATATACTCTAGGTCCTCACAATTTCCCAACATAGGACCAGCCAAGTTACTAAAGAGATAGTCAATGATTGATTTATTGAACCTAAAATATGAAACTCCTTATTTCAGAATTGTTGCTATGAATTTGTCCTATTCTCATGCCTTTTGAATGAAAATACCACAAATGGCTGTATTTTCTTCACTCTGCTGTTCTCAGTCATTGGCTCGATGCAGTTGGTTGGAAGTGTAGCTCAGTGCAAACACGGTAATGGATTTCAAAGCACAGTAGCTGGGGCCGTCAGTCAAGTAGGGCCCCCACAGTCATAGATCTGACAGACCCAATCTCAAGATGGCTGTACCAGCAGTGCAAGTGCATTGTCAGGAAAAAAACATTGTGTGGCCACCAAAACACAGCTTAGAGAAATGTCGTGGGTATCACCTACTCTGGGAAAAGGGGTCATTTGAGTAGAAACAGAAGGTTCATGAGGTAGAGTTACAGTCAAGTGCAGAGCTTGGGAGTTGTTGTTCATTAGGGTACAAACCTTAGATTTCACGATGGAGAAGGGCTTACAACAAATTAGGCAATTTGATGAAGGTATAGATGTAAAGATCTATATTTACATCTATCTATAATAAAATATAGTATTTTGTAGAGGGGTTCAAAGCCAAAATGAATGTATTTCTTCAACTTTTACAGTAAAATATTTCTGGGAAATCAGAAATTTGATCTTGATGGGCCCCCTGAAGTTGGTCTGCTAGTCATGGTTCTTTGGTGTAAGCACAGAAGAAGTCTCTACTAGGTTGGATATGGTCATACTCTCAGAATTATTGGATGAGCTGGGAAACCAGACTCAAGGCTCCAGGTGACTCCCCTGAACTACGCAACTCTTACTGAGAAACCATTTCAGTTAAGTAATAGGTGTTACTGTTAATACTGCAACCAGTTGTGCACTAGGAATGGAATTAGCCATATCCTCTACTTCTGCATGGATCCTGATTGAATTTTTTGCCCCCCAAAAGGCATGTTCTTAATTTGAATCTATGTTCCTGTGGATTTGAACTCATTTATAAATAGGACCCTTTGAAGATGTATTATCAGTTAAGGTGTGGACTCATATATGCAAAGGCTCTTCGAAGATCCTATTTCGTTGTGGCCCAATTGAATTAAGGTGGGTTTTAATCCAATTAATGGAGGCCTTATGAAGATATGTCAGAGAAAACCCCATAGGAAGAGAAAAAGGCCGTTGCCATGGGACAGGAGGCAGAAAGATGCAAGCCAAGGCACTCAAAGGATAGCTGCAAATCAGTGCCAGAATGCTACAGACTTCAGACAGGAAGCATGGCCTTTCCAACAACCTGATTTGGGATTTTTTTTTTTTTTTTGTATTCTTTATGGCAGGGTCACATTTCACGATTTCTCCTTGTGGTATCCTGTTATTGAAGCACCATTTGTTGAATTTTTGTTTGTTTGTTTTTTGGGAAGTGCATGGACCAGGAATCGAACCCGGGTCTCCTGCATGGCAGGTGAGAATTCTACCACTGAACTACACTTACACCCCCTTGATTTGGGACTTTAATCCTCCAAAATCATGAAAGAAAAAATTTCTGCTGTTAAGCCACCCAGTGTGTAGTATTTGTCATAGCAGCCTAGACACACTAAGAAAGAGCCCAATCTGGCAGGCACTGCTACTGCCATCATTGCCCAAGAGAAAAGCTGACTTCTCTCTCGTTTTTGTGTTACCAGTTATAATTGGCTGAGCCTAACTTAATGTCTGTGACTAGATGCACAGGAGGCTGGAAAACTATTTAACATTTTATATTTTTATATTTAAATTAGGTTTTTGTAGGCAACGTAGATTTGGGTCTTGTTTTTCTTTTATTCACTCTGATAGTCTAAGTCTTTTCTTTTTTATTAGAAAAGTTGTATGTTTAAAGAAAAATCATGACAAAAGGACGGAGTTCCTATATACTAACCTCACACATGCAGATTTCCTTATTATTAGCATTTTGCATTGGTGTGCTACTTTTGTTACAAATGATAAAACAATATTATTATAATTATACTATTAACTGAAGTCCATAATTTACATTAGGGTTCACTGTTTCTGTTACACATTAGTATAGTTTCTTTTAAAAATGTTATTCTGGTAACACATTTACAACCTAAAAGTTCCCACTTAAGCCATTTTCAAATATACAATTCTGTCATATTAATTACTTTAGCTGTGTAGAGTAATCACCAACATCATTACCAAAGCATTTCTGACACCCCAGACAGAAACTCTGTACTCACTAAGCATCATCAAACCATTCGCTGTATCCACCTGGTCCTGTAACATGTATTCTAGTTTTATTATTCTATGAATCTGCTTATTAAAACTATTTCAAATATTTCATATGTCAAAATAGCTAATTTTCCTCTTTCCCTATGAGAAGCTTAAAGGGATATTCCTCCAATCTTCACGTGGGAATCTAGAAGGGCTCCTGGAAGTAAAACTCATTGCAATGGGAGGCATTCCCTAAGACTGAGCTTCCAGGGCGTTTTATCTCTCAGGCTAGCCTTTGCTCAGCCTCCAGCAATTAGTCAACAACCCTTCAAGTATTCCTTCTTGATTCTGATTCCAGGGAAAGTGTCTTCTTCAGATAAACTGTGATTATCTGTGTCTGTCTATCTTTTCTGTTTTTAGGGTGGTGCTTAAATACCTCAGTTCTCTGATGGATTAAAGAAATGTTACTAATTTCAGTTTTTCAGGTTTATTCTTCTTCTAAGGATGAGTGTAATGACTTCCAAGCCCTTTACATCCTAGACTGGAAATACCTATTCTTTTATGATATGGGATTTCTGGACAGAAATTAAAATGGACCCTTTTATGTTGCTCTCATTAGCCAAAACCATCACTGGAACAGGAACTTTCAACTTAGCTTTTGTTCCTCAAAGATATTTGGATTGCCCATGTCTTTGTCACTAGCTATTTTTGACCTTGTCCTAATATTATTTGCTTGGATAATTTCTGTTCACCCTTTAAGCCACCGGTATATTTGTATTCCAGTGAGCCTACATTCCTGGTTGGCACCCTGCCTGTGACTGTTTTAAGCCCCACTAGATTAAAATTTCCTTGAGTTCAGGAATAGTGCCTTCCTGGTTTGCTGTTGTATACAGTACCCAGCAAACTTTCTAGTGTACATTATGCATTCAGTGTACATTTGATGAACAAATGCATGAAATCATTGTCTATAGGCACTACCCTATTTATAACAAACTGAATAAATGATGCAATATTTTTATTTGTTTTAGTTTTCCAGCTGTAAAAACAAATACTATACAAAGGGTTGGCTTAACAGCAGGAATTTATTTGCTCATGGTTTCAGAGGCTTAGAAGGTTTGCTTCCTCCTGGGGTTGGTATCTTCTGGCTGGCAATCCTTAAGGTTCCTCAGCTTTTCTGTTACATGGTAATATACCAGGAGCTGTTGCCTTTCTCTTCAGGGTTCTGTTGACTTCAGCTTCTGACTGCTCCCCATGGCTTCCGTCTCCATGTGACTTTCACTCCGCTTATAAAGAACTCCAGTAAACTAGATTAAAGCCAAAAATGATTCAATTGGACAACACTTAACTGCAGTAACATCTTGAGGAGCTTTTACTGAGTCCACATCTACCAGAATGCAGACCAAAATCAACAGTATGTCCAAACTGGGATACACAGTTCAATCCTTCACAGTATTTATTACACACGTTTGTGTGGCATAGAGTGGGCCTCATTTTCCATTACATGGTTTGGTTTGTGACCATTTATTTATCCAATCCTCTTCCAGGGTCTATCTTATATATCATTCATAGAATGTGAATATATGAATTCGTTATATGAATATATTCACAGCATCTTAGGGAGCCATAGGATGACAAAACCATATTACATTGGTCAGTTTTCTTTTAAAGCCAGCACTTATGAGCAACTATTCTTCATATTGTTCATCTTATAAGCACTGCAGGAACTCTGCATTTAAACAGGAAAATTGAATAATTTTTAAAATTGGAAACTAATGTATTTTGTATCATAATTCACTCAAAAAAGTGTTATGGGCACATCTATATACCTGTATACTAGTTGGAGACCCCAAATTGAGGCTGATAACACTTAGTGATAGGCAATATAAACTTGGCTTTGATTGGTTTGGATGACTTAGGGGAGTGGGTACAGAAGGTAGAGCAAGAGCATTCTGAATTAATTATATCTTCAAATCTTTTCTTCTGACACAGTCATTGACCTGTCGGTGACATCAGGACTTACTTGCTCTTACTCATTTCTTAGCAGGTGGTACCAAGGCATACTGTTACAGCATGAGCATGAAGACTAATTCTGTTGTCTGTAGGAGGGGTGTGCCCACTCTGACCTCTGTCCCTTCTACTCTCATTGATTATGCCCCTCATCCTTCTCTTATGATCCTCCAAATCCTTAGCCATATACCAGCTTTCTCACTATGCAGATTGCTCAGGTTGGCATTCCTTTAATATCTGAAATCTCTCGATGGAGCTCTCATGCTAGATCCTTTTTGCTCTCTGCAGGCTCGAGTCTACAGAAAACTACTCCAGCGAGCTGTCAAGTTAGACAAGAAATAATGAGTCATTAGCTGAAGAGTCAATATATAATAAGGCTCAAAGTGTGCTAACCTTCACAGGAGTGTTTGGATTTTCTTCAGGGCACAATTATTTGGAAACAAAAATTTTTTTAATGAATTATAATATTTGAGGTCTAAGATGCATGTTAGTGAAAATTTGGGGGACAAATGGAGCTTCCTGATGTCAAGAAGGTCACCACCTAACCTGCTTTGTAGTTGAGGATCATCAATGATTTTTATGAAGATCAAGTCAAAAAGGAAAAACAAATTAAAAATTAGAGAATATTACAAAAAAGCCACTTGACTTTGTTTTATTTTGAGGGGCTGGTGACTGGACTACCATGGTCTAATGAGGCATGCACGTAGAAATAGCTTTAGTAGTTTCTTGGAAATTCTGAATTTAATTAAATATGAACACAATAAGTATAAACAAATTTATTTTATAAGTTTTTTTTTAACCCCCCACTTCCATTACTATAATAAAGAAATAATCTTGGGCGGCTGCCATGGCTCAGCAGGCAGAGCTCCGACCTGCCGTGCTGGAGGTCTGGAGTTCGATCCCTGGTGCCTCCTGCCCATATGCAAATTAAAAAAAAAAAAAGAATCTCCTGGCAAAGATGACTAAAAATTTATAGCTGAAGGGCACATATTCAACTTCTAGAATTCTAAAGTATTTTCTTAATATTAAAAAATTAAATCATTAAAATATTTCCTCTTCTTTTCTCCTTTATTCCTTGCTGCAAAGGGTTATTTAAAACTAAACACAAAATATTCACCCCCGCAGCTCACATAACCTGCATATAAATAGAGGATATATGTCAACTTCTGACTTGCAAATTCACCAAGTAAATGATAAACTTTTAATGATCTCAACACTCAGAAATATCTTAACCACCATAAAAATGGTATCCTTGGGAAGACAATCCATTTTGTATTTCAATATTAGTAGCATTATTTGCACTGGTATTAAACTTTTCATAAACCTAAGAAAGCAGCTTGCTTAAGTTCATTATTGGACACAAGGAAACTTTTTGTGTGTGTGCAGGATATAGTTTACAGTACATTGTGCATCAAGGATGAAGCCTGGAAAAGGAAATCAGTCATTAAAAATGTCACTTGTTACTACAGCAATAATCAACAGAGCATTGAACGTCACATTTTATTGCAATGAATGGGAAATAAACATGAAGACCACAGGGCACTCTTGTAAATGGTATGACTTGTAAATGTCAGTGAGGACTTATTTAACACTAAAAGGCTATAAGAATTTGCAAAGGGAGTTTTAAAATTCATCCAAGACAGCTGAAGGTTACATGAAGAAAGGGCAGCTATATATAGCATGCACACACACAGGTAATGTAAAATATGAATGGATAAAATTGAACCATACCCCATTCTAATTGGAGTGTTCATTATATTTGGTATTCTAGAAAGAGCATGTATTGAAACCTGCAAGTTTGGCATTATGAATATTTTATTGCTTGCCTTGTTTTGTATTCACAGAAAGCAGGCTTTCTTTTCTCAGCATAAGCAGTATATATATATCTGTAGAGCGCAAAGAGCAGGCTTACAGATAAATGCAGTTGAGAATACATCAATCAGGTGGATTACAATCTCTTTATGGGAAAATGTCTTTGAAACTTTATAATCTGCAAAATTCAGCTGCACAAAGTTTTATCTCCATCCGACCAAGTGAAATATAGCTTGATTGCCCCACAAGTTGCTCTCCAAACTTGAAATTGATGGGAGAAGATTTTTGGGAATTTCCTAAGCCCCATATTTTTATAATTGCAGTTTTGTCTAGGACTATCAGGATAGTCTGACATGGAAGAACGCAACATTATATAATAGGAGTCCCCGTGGTTTATCTCAGTTGGGAAATGGGCAGCATGGTTTACAATAACCTATCTGAGAGATGGCTTGGCCAATTTTCACAGCAAATTTCTCTACCAAATTTCTCTAGTTTCAGTTTTTCTCCATGGCCTTACTTCAAGTTGAAAACACTAGAGAAAATATGCGGAAAACTAGGAACTGTTTTCTGAATATGCTGTAGCAGTGAAAAATGCAAGATTACTGCTTCTCTGAAACAAGTTTAATTTAGCATTCCTCAAAAGAAAAAAACCCTGAAATAAAGCATGGGATAGAATTTTGTATTTGAAATCAAGAAATCATAATATCTGGCCATTTTAGGGGGCAAAAGGATAGGAAGGAGAAAATAATACACATAAAGTCAGCTCAGTTACTGAGAAGCCCATTGTATTCCATAAGCTTACAAATAAGTGACAAAATTAGTAAGCTGATTTTCCATAAGAGTGGATATAATAATTCAGCATTACTTTTTAATTGGCCAATAAGAGTGTGTGTGTCACTTCCCACACAAAGACAATCTTCAAAACAGTGCAGTTGCCTTTGGTTTCTGATAATTTCCAAGACAGGGTAGAATTTTCAGGGTTTGTTTCCTTTTCAGATTTCGTAACTGAAAATGGTAACGGTAAAAGAAAAAGTTAATTTTAGCACAATCCCTAGAGTTGAACAATGAGAAATGAACAAAATATAGAAAGCAAGCCCAAGATAGAATGAGAAAAAATATGAGATAATGATAATGAAAATAATACTAGGTGACAAGTATTATGTTAAGATCTTTATACATATATTAGTTTTCTACTGCTGCTGTAACAAATTATCATGAACTAAGTGTCTTAAAACAACACCTATCTTTTATCGGAGGGAAGAATTCATTTCCTTACCTTTTCCAGTTCAAGAAGCTGCCTGCTTTCTTTTGTGCATGGCCTGCGAAATTCTCACCTCTGCTTCCAATATCACATCTCCTTCTCTGAATTAGACCCTTTTGCCCCTGCCTAATAAAGACCATTGTGATTCTATCAAGCCTACCCGGAGAAGCCTGTAAAATCTCCCCATCTCATTATTCTCAACTTAATCACATCTGTCCTTTTTCCCATGTTAAGATAACACATTCACGGGTCTGCCATTAGGCTGTGGAGATCTGTGGGGGCTATTATTGTGTCTATTACATATGCGTATCATAGAAATGTTGTATCATTTCTGGTCCTTCCGTATAACTACTAGTGACTTTTATCACCTACTATTTTGAAACTCCGTTTTCAATATTGAGGGCAGGTGGTGGCAGGAGTTTGGCCAACTAAATTTCTGGATATGCAAGGAACAACAATGGAGTGGTTTTCCCAAGATTTTCAAACTGCATCATCACAAACCCTTCCCTCAATATGTTCAAATGTATACCTAAATTGATTCCAATGTGAAAAGATTTTATTTTAAATTCCTTTTCCGGTCCATTGCAACATGCTTATTTCCTGTTGAGCTACAAGTGATGGATGAAATGGTGGGATTATAGAAAACATTTCTGAGAGAAGCAAAGGAAGTTGGGGAATTGATTCATATGTAAGATAGTGAAAAATAGGATTATCTAGGGGGAACATACTGCTATGCAGGGAACAACAGGGTTAGAATTATTAACTTATCTCTAAGGAGAAAGATCTTACAATGGAATTATGGGGGAATTGTGACAGATAAGTGTCTTTTGCCATTCTTTTGACCATCTTATATAGACCAGAGATTTGGTGTTTACTCCTTATTTATAAAAAGCAAGAGCAAAAGCAAACCCAGAAGATTGCTTGGGATCTTTTTATTTCTTTTCTTTCTTCTTTATTACTATCTTTTTTTGGTCTCATCTTCCATTATCCGTTATAGACTGACCCTTCACAGTAATGAAATTCTGTGTACCCATGTCCCTGCTTTCAGGGTTGTTAAATCAATGTTATAATGAAGTTTATCTATTTAGGCTGGTTTTTTGAAAGTAAAAAGAAATCAGTACATAAATTTGGACTCCTTAAATTTCTGTCCTGGTGAAAATCATTGTAAATAAGATCTGGTTTTATGAAAATAATGTGCTCATTTCTATTTTGTACTAAAACAGCTACTTTGGAAATTTATATTCTTGGCATGACTCTGAAAGATATCTTTATATATTTAAGTAGTTATTACTGAGACCTCACTCAGGTTAATTAACTTTATTTCTGTCCTTCTATTAAGGGGATTCCATTCATTTGTGCTCTGCACCCCCTCCTCTCACACCTTCAAGGACTTTTGTTTTTATTTACTCTTCGGAATATTATTCCTTGATGATGCATCTTCAAATTCTCTCTCTCTGCAGGTTGATTTTCATCAGCAGAGAAATATCCTGTAGTATCACCCATATGAAAAAATAAAAATTCAACTAAACAAACAAAACTTTCCTTGATGCCTACCTTCCTGATACCAATTCTCTCCATTCCCTTGTAGCCAAGTGCTGTCAAAGGGTGGTCTTCATCCACTGTCTCGACTTTCTTTTGTCCCATTGTCTTTCTTTGTCGCTGTTATGACATACTTTAGAAACTCACACATGTCTCGCCCAGTTTTGTTAAATCTTAACATTTTTAAAAATTTGCTTTATAACTTTTTAAAGTAAAATAATTCAACAGAATAAACCACTTTTATACCTTTGAAGCCCACTCCATTCCTTCTTCAGAAGATATACATGCTATTCTGAATTTTTTCTATCATTTTATTGAATTATTAATAATTAAGATTTAAAGATATTCCACATATTTTACAATCTTACGTGACTGACGCCTTTTCAACTTTCTTTTTTCACTTAAAAATTTGTTTTTGAGAGTTTTTTTCATGATCGTACATGAGCTCTAGTTTATTCACTTCCCATTGATGAATAGTTTCTATTTTTAGAGTTAACCATAATCTATCTATCCTTTCTCCTCTTGATAGACATTCAGGTTGTCATTTTTTCTATATCAAAACAATCTGCACTGCAAAAAAATATTTTTGAAGATGGGCAGTATTCTAGTGAAAAGGATTGCCAAGTTATAGGGTATGCATGTATTCAACTTTATTGATCAACTTCACTAAACATTTTAGTGAAATTGTTTTCCAAAGTGGTTATACCAATGTATAGTCTCTCTAGCAGTTCATGAGAAACCACATTGTTATACGGCCTTGTCAATCAAGTTGTTTTTGTTAATCATTTAAAATGTTTTCCAATTTATGGTTGTGAATATTAAATTATAGCTTAATTTTTCATTTTCTTGATTTCCTGTAAGATTTAGCTTATGCCTTTTAGCCATAGTTTCCTTTTTCTTGGACATGCCTGTTCATAGCATTTATTCAATTTTTTTTTTTTTTTAGCCAGTCAAATTTAGCAGTGGGGGGGTTGTAACATTTGGTCAACTTTTAATATTGTTTTTCTTCTTATTATTGATTCATAGCATTTCTTTATTTCTTTATGTATTTTGATTACTGATTACTAATTTTCTTGTCAGTTATATGAGTTACAAGCGTCTTCAATCTTGTGACTTGCATTTTCTGTCTAAGATGTCTTTTGATGAATAAAAATTCTTAATTTTAAAATAATTTCTTTTCTCAATCTACTCTTTTAGCTTTGATTTTTTGCTTGCTTGTTTGTTTTGTTTTATTTGGGACATCCTTCTGTATCCCAAAACCATACAAATATTCTCCTTAATTTTCATCTAAAAATTCCAAAGGTTTGTTTTTGTCACTTTAGTGTTTAAATCACTCATTATTTCTGGGTATCCCATGAGTTAGAGATCTAATTTTCTTTCATGTGGATAGCAATTTATTGAATGCCCCACCTTTTCCCCCACTGAATTATGCTATCTGTCACATAATAGATTTCTATACATGCATGGATCTATTTCTGTTTTTTTTTTTAATTGTTCTCTTTTCATTTGTCTGTCATTAAATCACTGCACCAAACCATACTGCTTTAATTCCTTAGCTTTATCATGTGTCTTGACATGTCATGGAGCATATCCACTTACTACCTTGTTATTTTTCTTCAAAATAATTTTGACTATTTTTGACCCTTTAAAATCATCTTCTATATGAATTTGAAAGCAGCTTGGCAAATTCTACTTATAAAAATTATCACCACCAATAACAGAAGTCAAAACTCTTATTATGAATTTGGCTGAAATTTTTTTAGCTTCAAAATTTGGGGAAATTAACTTAATTATGATACTGAGTTTTCCATACATGAACATCGCATACTTTATTTATTTAGGTCTTAGTTTTTAAAATAGAGTTTTTATAATTATCTTCATAAAATCTCTACTCAAACTTTTATAGATTTAAACCAACTAATCTATCCATATCTATTTCTATTGTTTTCTCTATATGTACTTCTGTAAAAATAATGGTATATTTTAAACTGCATTTCTTAACCATCTATTGGTGGTATAGAAAGTGATTAATTTTAATATAGTACCCTCAATTCAAAAACTTTGACGGCCTTTAATTTTACTTGTCTTACATCAAAATTATGAACTCCAATAATATGTTGAGTAGTGGAAGTGATAGGATTTGTTACAGAGCAGCTGTCTCAGAATTTGTCTAAGAAGAACTTTATTTCTCCTTTATTTCTTATAACTATCCCAGCAGCTAGATAAATACCATGCAATCGGTAAGATTAAACAGTGAGAACTTATAGTCTCATGAGTTCAGAGGCCGGAAGGCTTGCTTTTTTCCAGAGTCAGTGACATTCTGTTTGGCAAGCAATCTTTGGATTCCTTGGCTTTCCTGTCACATGGTGATAGCTTCTCTTAGTCTTTTGGGTTCTCACTACCTTCTAGCTTCTTGCTTTTCCCCATGGCTTTCTCTGATTTGCTTACAATTCAATTAAGACCCTTACGATTCAGATGCCCACATCTTAACTGAAAATAATATCTTCAAAAGGTCCTATATAGTATGGATTCACATACATAGGAATGGATTAAGAACATTTTTTGGGGGGGGGTACCTAATTGAACTACCACAATAAACTTGAGTTTATTTGACATCAAATTTTTGTCTCAGAATGTTGCAGATATTGTTTCATCATCTTACCTTTATTTGTTTTATTGCAAAGTTATAAGTTTACAGAAAATACAGAGTTCCATATCCCCCTCTCACACACATAGTTTTCCCTGTTAGTAACACTTACATTAGTGCGGTGTCTGTGTTACAAATGATGAAGCAATATTATTTTAATTCTATTATTAAATATAGTTCATAGTTTACAAGAAGTTTCAATGCTTGTATTGCACGGTACTATGTTGTTTTTTTAAAATTATATTCTGGTATTATATACAACTTGAAATTTCTCCTTTTAACCACAGTCTAATATGTAATTTTGTGGAGTTAATTACATTCATAATGCTTTC
Source organism: Myrmecophaga tridactyla (assembly GCA_004026745.1). Classification (NCBI taxonomy): domain Eukaryota; kingdom Metazoa; phylum Chordata; class Mammalia; order Pilosa; family Myrmecophagidae; genus Myrmecophaga; species Myrmecophaga tridactyla. The sequence goes on along the minus strand of PVIY010001542.1, from coordinate 69,580 downwards.
CTACCATCACTACCACCCACGACCAAAACATTTCCATCATCCACAATGCTTAAGTGCCAATTAAGCATTTTCTGCTCATTTCCTACTCCCACCCCAGCCCCTAGGAACCTGTATTCTAGTTTATGATTCTATGAATTTGCTTATTCTATTTCATAAAAGTGAAATTATACAATATTTGTCTTTTTGTGTTTGGATAGTTTCACTCAACATGATATCTTCAAGGTTTCATCCATGTAATTGCATGTATCAGAACTTCATTCTGATGTTGTATGTATGGCTGAATAATATTCCCTTGTATGCATACACCCCATTGTATTTATCCATTCATCTATTCCTGGACACTTGAGTTGCTGGACTTTTATGTTACTCTTAAAACTTGCTTCTCTTTCTTTCATCACTTGTATGTCACTGTTTCATGATCCACCTGGTCGCTCAAGCCAAAGACACGAGTGTCTTTCTTGACTCTACTCTTCTTCTTACCTTTATATTTATTTGATCACCAGTTATACTGGAATCTGTTTTCAAAACACACATGCCCATTTCAGGCCTGTTTGACCTTCCACTGCTCCGCTCTGCATTGAATGGGGCTGGATCTTGACGTATGCATTTTCCAGGCTTTTATATAACCTGATGACCCACTGGCTCTGCCAATCACTGTTGGGTGATTGACAATAGGAGAAAGATGTTTGGGCAGTATTTCCTGCAGTGACTTCAACTCCTCTTTTGTTTTAGCTCCTTCTGGGCCATTCTATAGTGTTTCCCACTTCCAACGTGTGACCCATCCCCTGGACTCTGTTATTACTGCCTCCTCTCTCTGACCCTCTATCCTTATAGTGGTAGTGACTTCTTGATGTTTTAATCCATGGAGTCATCTTAATTCAGTGACTTCTGTTTAGTGTTTTACCAATTTAATTTAAGGGATAAAATTCCCCATAATAAATACTTCACTTGAAGATATTTTGAGTGGATTCTGTTTTTCTAGTTAGACCCTGACCCTGATTGATACAATATATATCTTCCTTCTATTAATGCCGTGGAATCTTCTAACTTATGTCCCTGCTTTCATTCTTAACTCCCCATCCATTCTTCATCATGTAAGTCAAATAACGGCACTGGCCTCTGTGGATTCTTCCATTGGCTTTTCACTGCACTTATAATGAAATATAAATTGCTTAACATGAATTGCAGGCCCCAGAGTGCAACTTTTCAGTCTCATACTGTACCATATCTCACAATTAATAATCTATAGCCCTGCTGGGCCTTTCTCTTCTATTGTTAATGACAAAACCTACTCTAAATGATAGCACCTTTTCTACTTCAGAGCCTTAGCGCATGCTGTTCCCTCTTCTTGGAATGTTGTTCCCCTCCCTGAGTACTAGTTCATCCTTCAGGTCTTAACTAAAATCACCTCTCATAGGTCTTCTCTGACTGCTCAAACCAAAGTACATCCTCTCATTATTCAGTTTTATAGTACCTTTCTGTTTTTTCTTTCTTCAATTTATCATGATTTATAATTATGTATTTAAACATTTATGACTTCACTGGGTCAGTAGTCTGTTGCTGAATTCATGTGGACCTGTCTGCCACCATTTCCTTCATGCTCCAAGCATGATCTGGCACAGAGAAGATGCTCCACAAATATTTATGAATACACACTAAATGCATAAAAGGGGTCTTTTTAAAATTTATTGTCCTCCAAACTAATATATAATCACTTTGAGGTTGAAATTGATCAAGCACAAGAAAAGTTCATCATTTTGCCTGCATTGGTTGGCATTTTTTTTTTTTTACAGATCTGAGGTAGGATTTGTTTTGGCTTCGGGTTGCTGAAGCTGTGTGCTCTGCTTTTGCCTGGATGCTTTTCATGAACTGTGTGCATTTGAGACTTCTGAAAAAGCAAAAGCAAGCAAGAACACTACAGCTAACTCTCTTTGAATGTTAAAGGATTTCCTCAGTCAAAATGGGGCCTTTATCAATAAGTTGCCAGGAAAAATATTTTTCTTGCCCATTTCCATGATTCTTCTTTTTTCTGCAGTCTCTCCTAAAAATAGTTGCTAATTGTGGCTGAGAGTAGGATGGGAGGCCAGAGGCCACCCATGCCAAGCAAAGGACAAGGGGCAAGGATGGGGCTAGCATACAGGTCTTGTGTCAATAGACTATACAGTAAATGAAAGAATGTGATTCAGTCAAGAAATGCCATTTAAAACTCAACAAATTTTAGTTTGTATGTATGTTAGAATAATTTTTTTTAAAAAATCCGTGGAATTACACAATACAAATGGTGAATCCTGAGTTAAACCCATGGACTATAGTTAATAGTACAATAATAAAAATATGCTCTCACCAATTTTGAAATGTACCACACCAGTGCAAGATGTTACTAATAGGCTGGTATGTGAGAATTTTATTATTATTATTATTTGATGCATGATTGTTCTGTAAACCCACAAATTCTCAAATAAATAGAAAGGCAGATAGATAAATGGAATGGAGACCCCCCCCCAAAAAAAAACAGACACATGAAATGATACCTTTAGGATTCACACATAATTTATTGTTTTGCAGGTATCCTTCCTTGGACACAGAAGACCAAATATATCATACCATCGTCTATAATTTTCTCCCTTTCTTTCTGTCTGAACAATGCCTTGTTGCCTAGGAACTGGGGTGATAGGTATGATATAAATACATACTCAAATGGATGATAGGATTTGAAAAATCCTATAGGATTTTTCCTATAAAAAATTTTTCCTATAAAAAAAAGATTATTTTTCTGGATCAATTTTTCCCACACTTCTACTATTGTTATGAAGGTTCATTAAAATACATGCCCTATTCTGAATTTGCTTGTTTGCAATATGCACAAATTGTGTATGTCCAATTATGTATGAACAAAATATTCTCTTTTCTATTTGCCTTCAATTTATTTTATGACATAACTTAGCTTCTGTGGAAAGCAACTATTTATGTATCAAGAGAAAGTACACAGTTAAAAGGTGATTTATCTAGGATTCTATCAACTGGAACTCTCCTAACTGATCATTTATCCCACACATCATGCAATGAAAACTAATGCTTATAATGATGGCTGGAAAAATAATCACTCTGAATCGCATGAAAGCATAATTAGTTAATTACTCCAGTCCCATAATTTTATGCACCAGAGAACTGAGCTTCTGAGACATTATCTGCCCAAAATCCATAGTTAGCTGTAAACCAGAGGCTGGAGTTTGAGTCTCCTAAAACCTGACACCGTGCTTGCCATTTCATTCTTTGTCTTAAATTTTCTTCCATCCAAAATTGTTGTCTATTCTAAACTGATCAATCCCTCAATTAGTGCTGAAAATTATATCTGTAGTTTTTGAGGGTCAAACATATTTTAATATCTTAGTGTTTTGATACTTTAGTCACAGTGATAGCCCATTTAAAACTCTGATGGCACATCCTCTTCAAGCCTTCCTTCCATTCCATCAGAAGCAGTTCTATTCAATTTTTTTTCTTTTCTTAAACTTTTTATTATACAGTGTTTGACTGAAAAAACCATATATGAAAGCTTATATAAATTGAATAGGGTAATAATAGCACAGCCATGCTCTCATTCATCCTATAATCTAAGAACGATCACATACCTATTTTGTGGAAAGTACGTTCCTCTTTCTCTTTACTGTTAAGTGTTTCTTTTTTTCAATCTTATGTCTTTGAAAATTGCTAATCTTTATAAGGTACATAAGAACTTCACTGGGTACAATTAAATAGGCAAAAACAAAATGACAGAATAAAACAACCTTCCATTTTTCAGTATTTATTCATTTATTCATTCATTCAAACAGTTATTTATTCATTCAACACTCAGTGAGCCCAACTCTGTACCAGGTGCTGTGCCAGAAGATACAGAGTGACGGTACACCACATTAAAAAGTAAAATTGTATGTGTTGTAGAATAGATTAAAATATTCTTATTTATATACTGAATCAATTTCTATATTTATCTCTCCCCTAAATGTTTTAACTGTTTCCAAAGGGTATTTGTTCATTAGGATGTCACATATTTATTTGGTTTTTTTTTTTTTTTAAATTTGGCCTTTAAATAGCAATTGTATCCATCAATTATTGAATACATAGTACATGCTAGGCACTCTATAATCATGATCTCTTTTAATCCTTAGAATAAATTTATGAAGTGGTGTGTTAATCAAGGTATGTTAATTGTTGTTAACAAGCATCCCCAAATCTCAGTGGATTGACAAAGTGAGTTTTATTTCTTGCTTATTTTCCAGTTACTTTCCATCATGCAGGGAGTGGTTCAGGGATCCAGGCTTCTTCAAGGTAGGATCTCTACCATCTACTGCATTAAGCCTCATTTGCTTCACTGGGTCATTTGCAAGCAGTTTGTCAACCACTTAGGGAAAAAGTGGAAGAGCTTGGGGCGTTTAGGGACCAGGGCTGGAAATGGCATAAGTGTCTGCTTACCCAGAACTAGTAAAATAACATCAACTTGCTGCAATGAGAACTGGAGATATAGTCTACTTAATGTGCCCACACAGAAAATGAAATTGTTTGGAAAACCCAGAATTGTCCCTGTGGCACTTAGGGGCTGTTATTACTATCATTCCCATTCATAGTTGGGGAAAATGAGGGTTAAAGAGGCAAATTTACCTGCTCGTGGCTGGTAAATGGTTGTGCTTTGATTCCAACTTAAGGGTCATGCTCTTACTCTTAAAAGATTCTATCTCCCAGCTGTGCCTTGAACAAATAAGTGTTAATTACACCAGTACACTATGCTGTTTTACTGCAGTCCAGCTACTAAAAGGAACACAAACAGATTTCTTCTAGAAATTGAATGATTGCATGAGTATTTTTTTTAAAAATGGCAGCATACTTACTTCTTACATTTTTTATATTCTGAGACATTGTAAATGATTTTAACTGTTCATAAATCAGAGGAAAACTAATTATTTGTTTAACTACATCAATTATAGTTAATTATTATGTAATTTGAGGTTTTTCTGATTTTGTTTTTTGGAATCTGGAGTCGAAGTTAAATATAACCTTCCTTAGTGATGACTAAATTAAAATAAATTATGACTGTCTCTATGGATAATTGGGCCATGAGGCACTTCCAATTTAAATTAATTAATTTAGTGCTTTTTTTCATCAATGATACTGATGTTTTTCAACAACTTGCTACTAAGTAAAATGGTAGCTCAAAAGTCTATTTCTTCATTTTGATGATAGCTTCACACAAGTTCTATTTGGGTGCAAATCTTGAGTTCTAATATTTAGCTGAATATATTTTTAAAATTAAGTCATTATATATGTTATAAAGAACAATCCTTGTTTACCTAGGAGCACTAAGAAAGGATAGTCTGAAAATGAAGTCAAGTGGTAAGGTACAATTCAAGTGAGCTCCATATATCTGTTCTCTCTTTTAGCAAAATCCTTCAATGCATTGCTGTGATAAGTCCAAATTTGAAAAGTGGCTTTTGAAATAATTCACTGGTATTTAATTTATAGAGTCATTTAAAAAATTTTATTTATTATTTTTAATTTTTGGAGAAGAGTGTAGTAAAGAGAGCAGTTTTTGCTCCTAACGGCAAAGAAAAACTGTAAAATTGCTAAACATCTTGCAGGCTCCTTTGTTGGCAAGTGTGGGATATTGACCTGTGTGTCTCAGAGAACTCTAGAGAACAAAATTAGTCCGCATTAGAAAGTGCTTTGAAAAATTTAAAAACAATAGAAATGCTACAAAGCAGCGTGACAAACTCCATCTCACTTTCATGTTAGATGCTTATGATCCTCTCCATTGCCTGGGAAGCCAAGTCATTCCAGCGTTTTAGACCCAGGGTTTACCGGCGACCAGACAGAGTTTGGGATGAAGCAAGCCTACAATCAGATCAGAACCAGGACATGAAGAAACTGCAATATCAGGTATCAGCACTAGGCGGCGCCTTGGCAGAGCATGCAGCTTCCCAACCCTCCACATTCCTGAGCTGAGGAGTTAAAGGAGATATTCCTCACCTCTTGTTCTCAGCAGTCTGTGCCTTGCCCCTTAAGCAGACGTGAAGCCCATCCGTGGTCTGAGACTGTGTTCAGCCCTGTTTAAATTACTCACAATTTCTAGAGAATATAATCCTCCCAGCTGAACGTGGAGATAAAGACACCTGGATCCTGTGTTCATGGAAAGAAAAGAAAGAGCCCCAATACCTGTGCTTTGAATCATTTCCTGACGCCTCCTCTCGCCTTCCCAGCTAAGACACTGTGTTTGCTCTCCCCACGACACACACACACACACACACACACACACACACACAAACACACAATTGAATGCCTTCCCCTGATGTCCCTAAGGGTGCATGTTATCCTTCAAGGATGCTTCTAATAGTCAATTTGGTTAGTTTTCACTAGGTGGCACTCGGTGTGATTTGCACCATGTTACAAAAAAATGGCTTCTGCAAGCCGGGTCCTGCCTTGTACTGGGAATACGTGGAGCTGAATGAGGCAGTTGACAGGACTCTTCTGTGCTTGGCGCTGCCTTCCGTATCAAAGCCCAAAACCAGGTTTCGTGGAAATTGCCTACAGCTGCCATTTAAACTTATTTCCTTTTATAAGCATAAGAACAGTTTGGCTAAACCTGTGCTTTAAGCACATTCAATAAATTATAATTTGTTTTCACGTAAACATCAACTCAGGTGAAGGGGGTTCTCCTTTATATTACAAATAATGCCTTGCTTTTAAAAGATGGTCTTTAAACAAATAAAATAATGAAAATATGTTTGGATATGTATAATTGTGAAAACTTAGGTCTAAGGAGGCATTGCATTAGGTTTCTTAGGAGTCAAGTTACTTACTGTGAGTGCAACTGAAGTTCCAGTTTTCTTATTTTATTTACAACTGCTACGTTTTACAGCTCTATCCACTTCAAAATGTAGGCTTACATAAATCTGTCACTTGGTTCTTTAAGCTCAAGGATTGCTTAAAGATTGACCAGTAAGATTTTTTTTTTTAATGCAGCTCATATTTTAGGAAATTATATTCTAGTAGAGCTCACTGGATTTTATTTAAAATTAAGAGTTTCTAGGATCTGAAATTTTCTTTTATTTCAGTTTTAGATTCCTTCCCCAAACCATAAAAATGCCTGCATTAAAAATAAAATATCATTAACCAATTTAGTGGTAGCTGACACTGGGTTAAATGCGCCACCTTGTGGTTTTATTAGAAAGTTCACTTTTTGAGTCTCAAAATTTAATGATAGGAATATGAAATCTGCCTTCTCCTCTTCTCTTTCCTTATTAGAAGAGACTGCTACAGATAGTGAAATTATCCGTGATGTCTACCTAGGTCTGCAAAGATGTTACAATATGGGGGATGCACGAGTCATAATTTGAGGTATGCAGAAGACTCGCCAAATCACACTGGGAGTCACCTGGTGAACTAAGACCAAAATGAGCACCATTTAGAAGTGGGAAGGCTTTACCTCTTGCTCAGAAACTTTACTAAATCATTCTACATCCATAAAGCAATACATCTGATGCTAGTGCAGACAGCCCAGAAATAAAGTGGAGCGATGTATGTGTGTTATATTTAAGTGTGCATAGGTGGGGTGGAAAGACAGAAAATTACAGCCCTATTTAGTTAAAAAGGAATAGCCCAAGGCCTCTACTCCCAGGACGCCCTTCCTTTCCCTTGGAGGATGTGGGAAGGAAAACAGATTCCTTCCATACTAACGAATGCTCATTAACAGTTGCCTAAGGGGTTGGAAAGTTCCAGCATCAATCATCAGCATCCTCCAGAACCTAAAGCCATCTCAGCCTACCAAAGTTTTTTCAGCAGGATCCTCTCCACTGATTTTTTTCCTCCTTCTTCCTTTCCTGAGGCAAGTTCCCTGACCCCCCCCCTCCACGCCCCATCCAACTTCCTGGCATTTATTTCTCCTTCTGCCACTAGAATTCCAGAGGCACATTTTCAGCACAGCTCATTTTAGCTAATATTTGTTATCTTCAAAATTATCTTTCTTCCCTCTTCGTACTTATTAATTTCTGCCTTCAGTTAAATAGCCTCTGATGATAAAATGAATCAGAGTAGATCCCATTAATTTAAGAGGGTAGATATTGCAGTTCCTTAACATTTGTTTATCTTGTCAATTTTTCCTTTAAAATGTAAGACCCAGAGGAAAATTCAGGCCTCCTAAATGCTGCCACCTCCATCCTTACCGTAGTTCTTTCTTTGAAAGGAGTACTCAGGACCCCTGATGCCCGGACTCGGAAAGCACATTCCTGCAGTCCAGCATAAAATCTCTCACTAAAGGCAGAAAAATAAATATTTTTGCTAAACTAACTTGCTCGGGAATATATTTTAAGTGGTATTTAACATAATAGCACATATCCAGGACACGAGATTGAGAAAATTACGAGTGAACAGGCTGATGGGGCAATGGCAGATGAAACGTGGTGAAGACAGCCTTTTGCAGCCTTAACCAGGTGGCCAGTGATAGAAGAGTCTTTCCTGTTTTGCACTTTTTAAATAATCACAATAACCCTGGAAGATGGGACTGCCATTGTGCACATGTAATAGGTGAGAAAGCTGAGGCCCAGCGTCCCCATGAGATTTTTCTAATGCCACAGAGCTGGAAAGTGGTGGGGTCGAGGTGTGAACCTAAGCTTCTGCCTCCAGTGTCCACGCTCCTCACCTCGGCCCCAGCCTGGACGCTTGTGTTAACAGTAGGAAGTGGACATCGCTCCAAATTACCGCGAACGGAACAAACGTTTATGGAACGCCAGCTAAATGCCTGGCCCGGTGATGAGCCGGGCCCGGTGATGAGGACCGAGATGGATGACACAGGCCCGGCTGTCACGACTGAAATGAGTCTTTTTTCAGCTGTGAGAAACCTCCGGCACCGCGGCGTTCGCCCACTGAGCGGTTCCAACAACAGGCGTCTAGTCACCCCACCCACTCCCCCCACCCACCCCCACCCCCGCCAGCCGCGCCAGCAGTGAGGTCACGTCAGGCAGCCCGTGCAGCAGGCCGGGGGCTGTGCTGGCTGCGTCCCAGGCCTGCTAATTGGGACAGGTGCAGGGTGTGATGACAGCAGCCCACCCACGGAGCCCCGGCACGGCGGGCGAAGGCACAGGAGCAGGAGGAAGAGAGCTGATGGAACCTGAACTGCAGCTTTACGCGATGGAAGCCGGCGGCGAAGGAAAGCTTGGAAGTCACGGACCATCCTGGGGTGGTCAGAGGAGAATCAAGTTGACCATTCTTAAAGTGGGAATTACTTTATCTCTACAGCAAACAGTGGAGCCTCAGGAAGAGAAAGGCTCCTGAAATAAATGCAGATATGCAGTCTGTAACTTGCCAAAACAATAAGACAATTGTCACACATACACACTCTCTCTCTTCAGTAATCGTAATAGGGGTAGCTGTGGCTCTTTCTAAGGAGAAGAGGGAGGGGCTTTTCCAAGGGAGAGGATTTTCAGAGTGGTATCTCAAATGGATAGACAAGAATTAGGCATAAAAATAAAGGATAAAAATGAGGAGGAAAACCAACTCAATTACCGTCTGAGAGTTGGGAAAGGCCAAGGAATTGTTACAGCGAATTGTTCACTAAGAGAAGAAGCAAGAAATAAATTTGACCTCTCTAGAGTCTGAAACTGTAAGTGTCATTAGCATAGTTTATCTAACATTGATTAAGCATCTCAGAAAGGTGCTAGAAAGTTCAAGAGGTAAAATCATTTGCTTCTGGGAATTTACAGTATATTGATACAGGACAAATAATTGAGAAGTTGAAAAATGTCCACAGTTTTACTGGAAAGATATCCATTTTTAAAGACACTAATGCATGCTAACTTCCATATAAACTATTGCATGTTAACTTGCTTTGAAATTTATAATAACTGATATTAAATATAGATCCCATAATTGCATATGGCATGCATTTCTGGTATGATTTGTTATGATTTGAGTGGGACTTTTTAAAAATAATAAGCACAGAAACATGACTCTTAATGAGATAGTAAATTTGAAAATAGTGTATGTGCTTCAGATCATGCAGCTTTCTTCTTTTAATTTTTTTAAGTTAAGGCCCAACAGTAGTTGCCTACTTGATCTACATACTAACAATTAAACTATGTGTTAGCATCAATTATCGGTAAACAGAGACATTTAATTTTTACAAATTGCCTTCCTCTATTTTTCAAAAGCTTGTTCTTTTCAATGTATTTGTTATTATGAAATACCTGACAACTACACTGTCTCATAAAATTAAGTATTTGAAATACCTGACAACTACACTGTCTCATAATACTCTTGAAGTCTTCTGTGATCCTTACTATAAAGTTTTTTAAATAAATGTTTTATTATAACTAGAAGCTAAAGCATTCTACTAAAATTTCACAAAATTTGGTTTTAATTGTGAAAATTTGAAAGCAATTTTGGTATCTATGTGGTTATAATTGTAATACTTATATTCTGTACACAAAAGAGAGAGACTAATTAAGGGAAGCCTATTGGTTAATATTCACATTCACATATACGCCATTATTCAGTCTTCTGTATATACCCACAGAGACATATACACATATGTACATATATGCACATAGTACATACATATGTATATATATATTCACATATAATATACACATAGAACATGCCCACACATATCTTTCTATCTACACACAGACTTATGTACTCGATAGCTCAGATGGTAAGACTATGAGTCAGAACATCTTTTACTTTAATTCAAGATAACGTTTTTGAAATATTTCCTGTGTTTTTTATTTAAAAGAAAAAAGCATCAGCTTTCTTCAAGGCCATTGTTGTTTGCTGAAACTTCCATTATTAGTATTCTTTAGAAACCATCTGGATACGCTTTTCGTTGGGATAAGGGAGGCTTAATTATTCTCAAATAGCATATTGATATGAAAGAGCCCAGATACAAGAAAACAGTTATTTAATTCACAACTGTAAAGAAGGTTGCTAATATTCAACACAGAGTCTCTTCAGCCTTTAATTCCCTCTGCCAGCACACAAAACAAGGACTTGCAACTCTCAAGGCAAATTGCCAGTTGAGAAGGCATGTCTTCTGGGCACTGCCAGACATTTTTCCTGTGTACCCCTTCAGAGAACTAAAACAAACTATTTCTGGAGTCTAAAAACAACTCCTATTAAAATGAATAGAATGTGATGTTTTGTTTACATTTTAATGAGCTAACTGATTATGATGAGAGAATAGGTTAAGATTTAATTAGCACTTTGTCTCCTTTGCTACAATGAGAAATAGGTAGCAGAACAGGAGGCCTTCCCACCATCATGTTATGCATGAAGAAATGGAGTCTGCCTTTGTCATTTTAGATTACCTCGATGGGTTTGTTCAAACTAGGTAAACAGTTCATAAAACTGACAAAAGACTTCTAGTAGTGTTGTGCTCATGCCATCTGATTGTTAAATACTCAAGAATTTTTAAAACTGATTGTTAAACCGATGGTAGCTTGAAAACTGGCAATTGGGTGAGTATTTACACCATCGTAATTAACAAAAGCTACAAATCAGGTCTTTATTTGTTATTGTTTTTACCAGGGGACTGGTTTACCTGCTCATCATTGTATATTTACTTTCCTCTTAAAAAATAGTATTTCTTCTGTTCTTCTATTTTCCATGAGTTTTAAGACTCTTCAACCAGGAACTTTGGGTGTGCCCTCACTGTTTTTTTTTTGTTGTTCTTTTTTTAACATGGGCAGGCACCGGGAAGCGAACCAGGGTCTCTGACATGGCAGGCAAGAACTCTGCCACTGAGCCACTGTGTCACCCCCTCACTGTGTTTTATTCTCTTACTACTGCTTTTTCCCCTGGTGATGGCTAACATCCAACAGGTATTGTTGACATAGTGCCTTGGACCCACAATACTTTCAGAGGTCATGAACAAGTTTAATTTCCTTTAAAATCCGATGAAAAAATATGGATATAATAGAAACACTAATAATAAATGTATAATAATGAATTCAGCTTGGGTTATATTTTTCAAAATTCCAACACAGCCATAAAAGGTAATTTTAAATAACATTTTTAATAGAGGAAGAAGCCCATCATTGCAAAAGTGCCTAGGTTCTCATAAAAGTCATACTGCAGCCTGCTTCCTATGGAAAGGCATTTTCGTCACAAGCAGTGACATATGACCAGGCTGACCTCCATAGTTAGCCCATCTTCAACTTCAGCCATTGAGTTGATGTGGAAATAAGCCTTGTTCTTTCAGTTACCTTCTCTTATAAATGATCATCAACACAGAATAATGCATGCAGGCATAATGACTTTAGAAGCTTTTGGAACCAGTGCCACTTTACATCTGGATGCCTGAGTTAGCACCATTTTTCTGCATGTGTCACTCTGAGTTTGACTGTTTTAAATTAATACAGTCTCCTCATCTTGGGTTTCACTTATGATTGTTTAGAAACGATGATAAAGAACAACAAAGCCAACATTTGTATTCCAGTGAATAGGACATCTGCTGCCTTTATCACATATTTCAGTTTTCTGTTATGCTTACAATCAATCAAGCCAATAGTAAGAATTTCAGTGAAATCTACTGAGTCCTTTGTTATTCTCTGGTTTATTCATATATATGTTACTACAATATTTAGTGTTTGATTTTTTTTTTTAAGTAGAATCTTATTTGGTGAAGTCTTAGATTTATTTAAGAATATATTTAGAGAGAGAAAGTCACAGAAGCAAGAAGATGACAGCAAGGAAACCCAGAAGAGAATGGAGAGAACAGTAGAGGAGTGAAGGATCACCGGCAGCCAGTTTTTTGGGAAGAAAACATCACCTAGATGTTGCTTTGATTTGGACATTTTTTCAGCTTCAAAACTATGAGCTAATAAATTTTCATTTGCCTAAGCCAACCCATTTCACAGTATTTGTTTGGAGCAGCCTAGGAAACTAAAACAGCAGGCTTTGAGGAGTATTGCTAGGCCCTCTTTCTAAGCAATATCTAGATCTATTCCAGCACTCAAAATAGTTCCATTAGAATGAGTCTTTCTCATCACAAAGGACTTTAAGTTTGTATTCAAATCCTTCAGTCCTCCCTCTCCCTCCTCCACCTCATTAGGGCCTCTTGTTTTCATCTGTGGAGGGATGAAATCTCAGATTTTAATGTACATAAAATCACCACAGGCGCTTAGTAAATATGCAAATATCTGAGTCCAACTTCTAAGGATTCCAATTCAATAGGCTTATGATGGGGCCTCAGCGTTGGCATTTTTACTAGATCCTATAAGATGCTGTTGTCAGGGAAATGCTGCCTTTAATTCTTATTGGTTTACAGAAAAATGGAACTTTATTTTCCAGATACTTCACAAATTGTGGCAAATAGGCCAAACCAGACCATAAATTGGAAGACTATTGAAGGATGTGATGGAATGTAGTATTAATAATTACCATTAATTGATCGCTTACAATATGTTGGCATTTTGCACATGCTAATTTTAATCATTATAACAATCCTGGAAGATAGGTGCATGCTATTATCACCATTTTACAATTAGGATGATGAGGCCAAGAGGGCTTCTGTAAATTGCTCATCTTCACACAGTAAATAGTAGAAACAGAATATTAATGCAAATGTAATTCCTAAGACCTTGCTTTGGGAAGGGAGAAAATTTATCTACTCACTCTCATGCCAACTAGTCATTAAGGTTATTTCTTTGATCAGTAATTCTTAGTCCTTCACAGAATTTAAAAGACATCTAATGTCAATTTTAAAAGTTTATGTGTGTTTTCCTGTTTATTTGTTTCCTAATACTTTCAGGTAATAAATTTTGCTCTCCTCCTCATTTTGATCAAGCCCAAGGGAGTATGTGTCCTTGCTTGAATTGTCCTCTTCTACTGGTAAAGATTTAATCTGGCCACTGGCCACTGTTCTCTGGGTTCACTGATTTTTCTCTTTCAGCTATCACCAAATCTTTATTGGGCTATTGCTATAGCACCTCAACTATATTGTTGTAATTCATTCTATTGTATTCTATTGTACAATTCATCTCTATTGTAGCCAGAATGAAGTTTTCCAAAATGTAAATAGTGTCATATTGCCTTTGCACTCCCTCACACTCTCCCCTCCAGCAGTACAATTTACTTTAAATTGCTTCTAAAATAAATATGTTGTTCATTAGCTTGGCTCACAAGCCCCACTGATCTCCTGCCCTTGTTTATCTCCTCAGCTGCATGGCAGCACACCCTCTCTACCTCCACTTCCAGCACATGGTGGCTTCCACTTGAGTGGCCTTTCAGGTCCTTGAACTTCCCATGTTCCTTCCATAGCAGGGCTTTTGCACTGGATTTTCCCTTAGCCTGGGGTGTGCTTCTTCTCCCCTAGTTTCCTAGACTCCCCCACCCCACCTCACACCTTGGCTTCTCCTACAGATCCCAAACTAGGTATCCCTTCCCTAGCTAAATGCCCTGTCTCAGGTATCCATAGATCCTCATTCCCCTCCTTTGTATCCCTGGTTCCTGTGGCACATTTACATTTGCTGGTGTGAGGATTTGGTCTGTCTGCCTGCTGCACTAGACTGCAAGCAACTTGGGGCAGATACTATATCTGTTTTTAATCACCATTCCATCCAAAGCATCTAGAGCAGTGCCTGGCATACATGAAGTGCTTAATGAATATTTAAGCAGATATAAGCAGATGAGAAAATGAAATTTGAATATAAGAACTTGAAATTGTGGATAACAATGGTTAATAATTAAATAAATATATACATATATAAGATATTACATTTTGGCATGTTTTAAGGAGTATAATTTTCCATAGAAACATAATTGTTTTGATTTTTACTAGAATAAGTTCATATTTCTCATAATATAAATTTCCTATATTAAATTTTGAATTACATAATATCACTGGTTTCTTATTTGTTTAAAATTAAATATATATGTATAAAATTGTATTCATCTAAATAGAATGGTAATTGTCTTGACTTCTAGGTTGCTATGACAAATACCATACAATGTGTTGGCATAAATGACAGGAATTTATTAATTTACAGTTTTGAAGCTAGAAGGCTTGTTTCCTTTTGGGGTCAGTGGCCTTCCAGTGCTGACTTGCCGCAATCTTTGGGTTTCCTTGGCTTTGAATCCCTCCCTCACATCACATGTTGATGTTCTTTCCTGTTTCTTCAGGATTCGTTGATTTCCAGCTTCTGGCCATCCCTGTGGCTTTCTCTCACTATAGCTGAACTTCTTCTGCTTATGAAAGACTCTAGTAATCAGATTAAGGCCCAACCTCATTTGTTGGGGCCACATCTTAACCAAAATCACATCTTCAAGAGGTCTTATTTACTGTGGGTTCACACAGAAAAATGGTCAGGATCAGAAGAAAACTCCAAACAAATAACAACCAAAGACATCTTGGAATATGCATAATGAAAACAAGGGCAAGATTCTACCAAATGGAAATATTTAAAGAAGAAGCATCTAACCTGTTCTAGGGGGTACATAATTAAACCTACTCAATAATACTGGGTGTCCTTTTAAAAGGTTGAATTCTATGACATTTCCAACAAGATTCAAATCATAAGAACTTACTTTGTTAGCTAAAATCATAATTTCTAAATCCTTAACTAACTCTGAGACCTACATTGTGCAATATGGTAGACACTAGCTGCATCTATTGAACACTTGAAATGTGGTTAGATCAAATTGAGATGTGCTACAAAAAAACAAAGAATGTAAAACATCTCATAATAATTTTTATATCGATTACTTGTTAAGATGATACTACTTTGAATAGATTGGTTTAAATAAAATATATTTCAATTGGACAGAGCTGTCTTTGAAAAAACCACTTAAGTTAGTAAATAATCTTCAGCTTACTGAAAGACTCACATTAAAAACATAACCACTGGAGCACAAAACAGGTCTTAGTAAATTTTAAAAGATTGAAATTAGTAAACACTCTTTCTCTGGCCGTAATGTAATGGAAATCAATAACAAATGGAGAACCAGAAAATACACAAATATATGCAAGTTAAACAACACGTGGTTAAACAATCAGTAGGCAAAAGAAGAAAATTGCAAGAAATATTAGTAAATATCTTAAGATGAATGAAAATGAAAACACATTGTATCAAAACTTATAGGATGCAGTGAGAACAATGCTGAAATTTATAGTCCTAAAAAATGCCTACAATGAAAAGGAAGAGCTAAAACCAATGACCTAACTGAACAACTGGAGAAACTGGAGAAAGAACAGCAAACTAATCCCAAAGTAGGAAGGAAATAAATAACAAAGATTAGAGTAGGAATTAATGAAATGGAGAATAAAAAAGCAATAGAGAGAAGCAATAAAACCAAAAGTTGGTTCTTTGAGAAGACCTTAAAATTGATATACCCTTAGCTAGACTGACAAAGACAAAAGGAGAGAAGATGCAAATAAACAAAATCAGAAATGAGACAGGGAGCATTATAATGGACCCCAAAGATATACAAAAAGATCACCAGAGGTCGCTATGAACAACTGTACGCTAACAAACTAGCAACTTAGATGAAGTGGACAACTTCCTAGAAACACTATGAACAACTTACACTGACTTGAGAAGAAATAGAAGACTTGAACAAATCAATCACTAGATGTTGAATCAGTCATCAAAAAACTACCAACAAAGAATAGCCCAAGACCAAATGGCTTCACAGGTGAATATTACCAAGCATTCTAAGAAGAATTAATATTATTCTTGTTCGAATTCTTCCAGAAAAAATGAAGACAGAACACTACCTAACTCTCATTCTATGAAGCCAACATCACCCTAACATCAAATCCTCATAAAGATATTACAAGAAAAGAAAACTACAGTCCAATTCCTCCAATGGATAGCTGCAAAAATCCTCAACAAAATATTTGAGAATAAAATCCAACAGCACATTAAAAGAATTGTACACCCTGACCAAGTGTATTTTATTTCAGGTATGCAAAGGTGGTTCAATACAAAAAAATCAATTAATGTAATATACCACATTAACAAGGGAAAAACCACATGATCATCTCAATTGATACATGAGGCATTTGACAAAATTTACCATCCTTTCTTGATGCTTTTTTTTTTCCTGCATGTGCAGGCACCGAGAATTGAACCCAGGTCTCCAGCATGACAGGCAAGAACTCTGTCTGCTGAGCCACCATGACCTGCCCCACCATCTTTTCTTGATCAAAAAAGCTACAGAAGAATAGAAAGGAAACTTCCTCAACATGCTGAACATTATATATGAAAACCCTACAGATAACATCATACTTATGGTGAGAGACTGAAACCTTTCCCTTTAAGATCAGGAAGAAGACAAATTGTCATGCCCATTGCCAGCACTGTTATTCAACATTGTGCTCTAAATTCTAGCTAGAGCAATTAAGCAAGAAAAAGAAATTAAAGTGTCCAAATTGGACAAGAAGATGCAAAACTATCATTATTTGCAGATGACATGATCTTACAACTCAACAATAAAAAAAGGCAAACAACCTAATTTAAAAAATGGGCAAGGGCGGGCCACGGTGGCTCAGCGGCAAGAACACTTGCCTGCCATGCCAGAGGACCCGGGTTTGATTCCCGGTGCCTGTCCATGTAAAAAAAATAAAAATAAAAAAATTAAAAATGGGCAAAATACATGAATAAACATTTTTCCAACAAGAGAAATGCAAATCAAAACCGCAGTGAGAGGGGTTCAAGGTTAATTGAGTGGTACAATTCTCACATACTATGTAGTAGACCTGGATTCAATTTCCAGCCCATGCACTCCCTAACCTCCCCCCAAATTTTTCAACAAATGGTGCTGCAATAATATATGTATATTATATATATATATATTATATGTACACAATAGTATATATATACACACAGTGGAATAATTTTCAGCACTAAAAAGGAATGAAGTCCTGAATTAAATGACCACATGGATAAAACTTGAGGACATTCTGTTAAGTGAAATAATTCAGGCACAGAAGGACAAATATTCTCTGATCTCACTGATATGAACTAATTATAATATGTAACCACATAGACATAAAATATATAATATAGATTACCAGAATATAGAATGAGGTTAAAGAATGGGGAGCAGTTGCTTAATATATGCAGAATGTTTAGATTGAGTTTAAACATTTGTAAATGGACAGAGATGATGGGAACGTGTTAGGTAAGAATAATTAACAGAGCTGAATGGTGTGTGAATGTGGTGGAAAAGGGAAGTTTAGAGTCATGTATGTTACCAGAAGGAAAGTTGGAGGTTAAAACACGGGAATGTTTAACATAGTGAATCTGGTGGTGGACAATATTCATGAATAAATGTACAAATACATAAATGTTCTTTGATAAACTAGAACAAATGTATACACTATTACAAGAAAATAGACGAGTATATGGGAAAATGTACCTGTTGTAAACTATGGACTTGGAAACAGTAATATTTTAATACTCTCTCATTAACAGTAACAAATGTACCACACCAATACTATGGGTCAATGATAAGGGGTGTTAAGGTGTGTGGGAGGTTTTGGGTTTTCTTTTTTCTTTTTCTTTTCTGGAATAATGAAATGTTCTAAAATTGATCTTGAGGTTGTATGTACACCTATGTGAGCCAGTGATTGTATGGTACAGATAGTTTGATTGGTGTGTGAATATATCTCAATAAAACTGCATAAAGAAATACCCAACATAACCATTACAATGGAAAATTATTTGACCATAGAAAGGCATAAAGTACTGATACATGCTGCAACATGGATGAACCTTGAAAACAGTATACTACGTGAAAGAAATAAGTTCTAAAGGATCACATAACATATTTCTATTTGAACGAAATGTCCATCCAGAATAAGGAAATCTACACAGAAAGCAAATCAGTGATTGCTTAGGGGATGGAGAAATTGGTGATGATAGCTAAAGGGTATGGAGTTTCCTTTTGGGGTGATGAAAACTATTCTAAAATTGATTGTGGTGATGGTTACACAATTCTGTGAATATACTAAAAACCATTGGGTGGTACAATTTGAATGATTTAATTATATGGTATATGACTTATGTCTCCTAAAGTTTTGCAAAATATCCATAATCACTGACACAGCATTTTGTATCCATATAGAGATAGTCCTCTTGCTATCTTTAATGACATGGAAACACACTATTATGTAAAGCCATGCCAAATAACAAAGCATAGGAATGGATACACAAAATGATGTAAATTTGTATATTTGCATATCTAGAGAGAGCAAAAAGAAAATACTCTAAAATATTAATGCTATTTATATTTGCATTTCAAGTGATTTTTATTTTCCATTGCATGCTTTTCATATTTTCCAAATATTCTATAATGAGAAGATATTACTTATGATCTGAAAAATGTTGCACAAATAGTTATGGCTGCATTACTGTGATTTTGTCTTGAAACAGCTCTTTTGTGAAATAGAAAATTTCGGTTTTTTTCAAGGCCACCACGCCTCACAGAGGATGCAGTAAATATATGACTATGAAGAGGGTGGCTGTTTAGTTTGTAAAAGCTGCCAGAATGAAATATACCAGAAATAGAACAAATTTTAAACAGGGGAATTTATTACCTTGCAAGTTTACAGTTCTAAGGCCATGGAAATGTCCAAACTGAGGTATCCAAGGAAAGATACCTTGATTCAGCAGGCACATGGCGAAGTCTGCTGGCTTTCTCTTGAGGCTTCTTATTTCATAAGGATTCCCTGGGGGTGTTATTCTGCTTCTCCAGAGGTCTCTGGCTGTGTGGGCTTTCTTGGCTCTGTTGGCTCTAAAGCTTTTTCCAAAATGGTTCCCTCTTAAGGGGCTCCAGTAAGCAACTCCACCTTGAATGGAAACCACCTAATCGAAAGTTACCACCCACAATTTTGACTGGGTCACATCTCCATGGAAATGATAAAAAAGATCCCACCCAGCAATATTGAATGAGGATTAAAGAACATGGCTTTTCTGGGATATATTATAGCTTCAAACTGGTGCAGTTTCTTTCTGTTGTTCTTGTTTTTTTTTCTTTTCTCCTGACACTTAATGATTGCCTTCTCAAGCCAATAATTTTCCAAGAAGTAACACTTTCTGATGGCACTTAGTGGTGGCATTTGAATCAAAATGCAAATTTCTAATTTTCTTAACTCATCTTAAGAATAATGTGGCCTTGAAGAAGACAGTATAAAATATTTGCCATTTAATTTATGATTTCCTGGAAATTAAAAAAAAATCTCCCCAATCTTAATTAAATCCAATATCTCCTCTTAATGATATACTCTAAGAAAATAATGAGTGGTATATGAAAACTCTAACTGTAAAATATTCACAATATTTGCAAAGAAAATGTGAAAGCTAAATGACACAATGACATGTATAGAAGAAAGGAAATGCTAATTTATAGAGGGTGAATCTGAAAGAAAAATGTGAGATCTAGTATGACAAAAGATAGGTGAGAAGATCAAGGCTTTCAAAAATAATCAGAAAACTAACATTTTATTAGATAATGCAGTCCTTTAGATATGTACATACGAAAAAAATAGCACAGTGTCTTCAAGAGGCTTCATAATAGTTGAGGAAACTAAACAAAGACAGATTTAAGAATATATAAGGATGTTTGTGTAAAACTGCAATCAATAGCAAATTCACATCACGCATATGAACAAGTACTGAGAATATACAGCAAAAGAGAGGGGAAGTGCCCTTGAAACCATCTCCTGCAAACCAGATAGATTAGGAGACTCTGGAGCACAGAAGCAAAGGCTGTCATATTTTATTTCTTCTATCCCCCCAAGAACGATCTTAACTGCTCCACCAGCCCAATGTATCAGTTCACCTCTCAGAAACTTTCTTTAACATTCCTCTGTATTTCTTGGCTTCGTTTCTATTTCTTTGATGACCATTACTTGGTTTTGACACTGATTTTACTGCTATCTAGAATCTCAGTTTGGTTAAACTTTCCCCATAGTCCCTTAAAAAACTTTGTTTTGTTAAGTATTGGAGCTACTATAGGAAAACAAAACACTCAGAAAATCAAATGGCAAATGTTTTCCTAGTTTATGTAATTCTGAAAAATAGTGTCGGTAATTATTAGGGTTTGTGTAAATTTTGTAAAATTTCACAGTCAAGACCAAGGGTGTATCTTGGTCCCTCCTTTTTAATTTTGCATTTTATATCTGAATTGCTTGACACCAGTTTTAGATTAATTGGATGTTGAAGCTCTTAAAATAGAGAAGAGGAAAAGTATTTTCTCGTATGCCATCTGCTTGTTTTCATTATGTCCTAAAGAAACAATGGTTTTGCTATTTTCGTTTTCAAAGCATTCATTAGCATTACTTTTGAAAATTTGTTTTGGGGAGATTTTTTTTTCCTCATATTTAACTATACTCATTTAAATAGTATCAAATCACTTCTTCCAGCAGATTTTTCTTGATACATTTCACAGGGCTGACTTTTGCAGTAAATGAACCTGGCAAACAATATGGGAAGATCATGCTCCTAGAATTTGGTTTTTGCTCTTTTGCATAGTACAAAAAAAAAAGAAATTTTACTATTGTTTTCATGTGCAGCTGGCAACAGATGCTATGGACCATTACCAGAATAAAACCTTGTTTGTCATGCTCCATGGTGAGGAAATTTTAGCCCTCATCCAAGCATGAGTACAGGAGCTAAGGAAATACAATTTACTTCCTAAGAGACTGGCTGTGCCTGCAGTCACCTCTGCAGTTCACTTGTCTTGCCATTTCACGTACCTGCTTGGTTTCCAAAGCCAACGAACCTAAACTGCTATCTGTAATCTACAGTAAAGCCTACATATTATTGCAGAGCAGGAAAAAATTATCCTGTTGCTCTATTTGGCTTATAGCTCCTAGTAAAAGTCTGGTAGAAAGAAAAGACATTTCCAGAAGGTAATTTAGGAGATATGCTCTATAACCACTGTTCTAGGTCATTTAAATTCAATCTTTGGATCAAAATATCATGCCATGGCTGGCAAATTTCCTTCACAGCCTCTGAGTGCATTACAGATTTGCCTTTCCTGGGTTGAATCTACATTCTTCTTTGGACTTTCTATCAAGCCACACAAATCCAGGAACTAAATTTTTTGTAACACTCCTTTTGTAAACATTGTGCATTGCATTACCCTTTAGAGTCAATCACATGTCCCAGGAGAAAATTTATCTAAGGATCTGTAATATCTGAAGATTTTGTATGGATTAAGGAACTGATATTTTTCTTTACTCCAGTAAAGACAGTTTTGAGATGTCACATTTTCCTGTTCACTTTGGATTCTAGGATGCACAGCGTTAGGACTTGTATTTGTACTAGCTTAACGGGAAATGGGTATGCTTTTCTCCTGATTCTATTTTCTTCCTTTCCTGTATTGTTATTTTTATTGTGTTACTCCTTTCCAACAGTTCCCTTCAAATCTTTGTTTTAAATAGGAAGGTAGAAATATACAATGATTTGGGTTTTACAATTAACATTAAAAATATGAACTATAAAGCTAAATCGATTTATCCCTACATTTTGAACTCCACTGGTCCCCCCTGGGTAAGAGAACAGTCAGTACCCATCTACCCTCAGACTAAGTGATGGGCCACCTCCATCCTCTTCCCATGGGTGTCAGAGTAGTCATCACCAAAGCCTGAAAAATCTTACTTGTAAGAGACAAAAAATGAATATGGCCTCCTTCTTCCTCGCAATACCATGCAAAATTTCACAAATTCTAAAAGCAGTTAGAACCATTAAATAACTGAAAACACAAGGGCTTATGAAGTTGTTCTAAAATCTACATACACCTTGACACTATTTCTGTAGACTGGAGAGTGGGACATGGAAAATTCTAATTTGTCACTTTATCCAAATTTCATATATAAAAATAGATTAAAAGCAACTAGGTTCACATGTTCTTTTCAATATTGTTTAAATTTCAATATGTTTTATATTCCTAATTTCTGATAAAAGGAAATGAAGAAAACTTTAGCTTCATGGAAAAAAAAGGGTCAAGGATTAATTTGTAAACATAGAGAAGTTCCATTTTTTTAGCCACTTCACAATGATCTTTATTCAGGAGAGTTGGTCTAATAAAGACATTTTTGTAACTTGTCTTTATCTAATCATCTAATATTTTCTCCTGATGTCCAAAATGCTGAAGGAAAGGAAAGATTACATGAATACTCAGAAACATCCTTCCAGAAAGCAGGTCATTAAAACATGGAGTTCCCTGTACTGATATTTTCATTAGGACTGAAAATTATGGACATCAAATGTGAAGCAAAAGAACCAAAATTATCTAGAAAGCTTCAGATTGATGTAACCAAGAACCAAGCCCTATGCTTTCCTCTTCTCTCTCTGCTTGACATCTCTATTTTGCCTTTTCTTTATATTATCCCTGAACGTTTATTCTCTGTGACAAATTCTGTACTCACAGATGATTTTCTAGTCCTTCTTAACAGAGGAGTTGGCTGCCAGGTGGTGAGGTTTTGAAAATAGAAAGCCAGACATCACAGAGTTTATTTTTAGAATCAATCAACCAAGCCACACTAAATATGACAATGAATAGGCCTATGAGAAGATTTTCTTTGTAATTATCACATAATTGCTAGGTGTTTGGATTTCATATGAACTGTAATGAAAAGGGTGCATGGCTACATTTAATTTTATTTGGAAAAATTAATGTGCCATTTCTAGCTCTCAATTATTGTAGATTTAATTTAGATACATGGCACTAAACGTTGTCATGTGTGAATTAGTTCATTTAACTTTCTTTTTGTGGCCACAAGGTTGCAGTCCCAATAATACAGCAACCATGAAAAGAGTAAATGAACTGAAATAAGGTCATGAGCTCTGAGCTCCCTTTGATCTTGTGCTTGTTATAATTGAACAAGCCAGAAAAATTTATGGAAAAGTTCTTGCATAGAAACTTAGCTTCCTTTGTCCTTCCTGAAAGAATATTACTGCTGCTCTATCCAGAAACTTTATCTTCTTCTACTGATCAACCAATTTTAGGGGCATGTGGAATACTAAAAGAAGGAAGAGACAGTTCCCTAATCACTCCATTCAGAAGTTAGAAACTATAGTGATAAGATATTGAATGATTATTTAACACATATCAAGTATTTTTATACTATGTATATTTTCTGAAGAATGATTCTACTTATAGGACTCTATATAAAAATTATCTATGAAAGATGCCATTATAGCATATTTGCTTAATATTTGACAAAAATGAGGAACAACTTCAATGTCCAATGATAAGGATCACCTGGGAACTCCCATCCCTTCTTTTCTATATAGGATTACTTATTTCCTGGATCCCATGAACTCTTTTATTATTGTTATTGTTTTGCTTTGCTACATAATATCCTCCAGTAGTGTGGGATTGAATTATGTACCCAAATAAAGACATGTCCTTAATCTTAATCCACCTTCTTATGGGTGTAAAACCATTTGTGAATAAAATCTTTTGAAAATGTTGTTTTTAGTTAAGGTGTGACCAACTGGACCAGGGTTGGCCATAATTCATATTCTTAGAGGCCTCATAAAGAGAAGAAACCAGAAGCTAGAAGTCAGAGAGGAACAGAAGTCAGTGGAAAACTGGAAGAGCAGACAAAAGGAGAGAAAGGGCCATGTGCTGGGAAGCAGAGATGCCAGCCAAGGAACCCCAAAGATTGCAGCAAACCAGCACCAGAACATTACAGACTCTGGGAAGAAAGCAAGACCTTGCTGACACTTTGGTTTTGGATTTCTAGTTTCTGAAACCTTGACTAATAAATGCTGGTTGGTTAAGCCAACTCATTGCATGGTATTTATCATAGCAGCCTGGCAAACTAGGTTCTTGAGAAAGGTTACAGATAAAGTAATTTTAAAAAAATATTTTGCTTGTCTTTAAGATGACTTTAATCTACACTTGCACCTAACAGTCTGATTGGATATGGATTTTAGTTTGAAAGATACTTTCATTTAGAGTTTTGAGGGTATCATGCTATTGACTTTCAACTTTCTATGCAGCTATTGAAATATCCTACATCATCCTATTTGGTTCTTTGGGTATTATTTTCATCTCCAGGGTTCTGAAATTTCACAATAACATACCTTGATGAGATCACACTTTCATTTATGTTCTTGACCTTTTGAGTTCTATGTTCTTCAGTTCTGGAGAAGTTTCTTGTAGTTTTTTTTACTATTTTTCCCTCTTCTCCCTGCCTGAGAACTCTTACAAGCTGAACATTTGACTTCTTGGATTGAATATCTAATTTTATTAACTTGTCTTTATAATTTGCATCTCTTTTTACTTATGCTTTATCTTGTGGGGAATTTCTTCAACTTTATCATTCAATCTTTTTATTGGTTTTTTTTTTTATTCCTGCCATCAAATTTTTTGGTTTTTAGATGCTTCTTCTTTAAATATTTCCATTTGGTAGAATCTTGCCCTTGTTTTCATTATGCATATTTCAAGATGTCTTTGGTTGTT
Organism: Myrmecophaga tridactyla; assembly: GCA_004026745.1. NCBI lineage: Eukaryota > Metazoa > Chordata > Mammalia > Pilosa > Myrmecophagidae > Myrmecophaga > Myrmecophaga tridactyla. Next base: position 44,116 of record PVIY010001542.1, on the reverse strand, counting down.
ATTTTTTTGGAGTTTTCTTTTGATCCTGACCATTTTTCTGTTTCTTCTGTGTTACCTTTCTTTCTGCTTATTTTAGTCTCTAGCCTTCAGTTGGAAGCCTTCCTCTAGTGTGGGTGACTTTTGGCTTTTGCTTCATAGTTCAGAATAAGTGACTCAGAAATGGGAAGTTAAAGGTGTGGTTTTCCTTCCAGGTCTATCCTGTTTGGTAACTCTCCTGTTTTACTGTGTCAGCTGCTGTCAGTGTCTGTGGTCTTTTCTCTTATACTTGTCAGTATCTTCAGAGAACAACCACTGAAATATCCTTCTTGTGGTGTATAAGCCTACCTACAAGAATTCTATGTGCCAAGCGGATAAAGGGTGTGGAGTTCTCCCCTTCCAGGGTCCAGTCTTCCATGGACTCTTGTTTTTACCAGCTCTAACCCTTTGTGCTGTATATCCCCCAAAACAAGATAATCCTGCTATTTTTTAACAGATAATCTCTGGTTAAATATCTCCAAAAGGTAAGTATTCTCTCTTCTCTTGGGGTAAGAAAAGAATCATTGATTGGTTGTGCAAAATTGGAGATGCAATTCAAATTTAGAAGTCTTAACTGCCTTTAATGTAGACTTTATCAAATCCTTCTATTTTAATCATTACCTGTCATCTCTGGCTAGATACCCCATTTTGCTTACTTCAAGAAGACCATTAATATTTACTGTGATAACTATATATCTAGATTTAATATTTTTAATGATGCTTTGAGAAATCTGTTTACCATCTTTTTCCTTTATTACTTTTTTAGTTTATTTTTATCCTTTACTTTTTACTTTTAAAATTCAAAGTTTCATGGATTAACATTATATAAGTATTTTTTTTACTATAGATTGCATTTCCATAGTTTTAGTTGTTACCATTTACTCTTTAATATGCATGTTTGATTGCATATTTTTCTAAAATAACCTAAATGTATTTTATTATGTGTGTTTTACATCTGAATTAAATGAGAAATTTAACTTTGCTTTCACATCAATCTTTCTGCAACATCCTTCTTTTAATTATAATCTATACCTTGGTTTCTTTTGTTCTAAAAAGGAAAACTTGACCTTCTTAAGTAGTCAGGGGTTAATTAGATTAACATTTCCCTACAATATATTTTAACTATTTCTTGGCTCAGAAACCACTGGTTTCCTTTAACTTCCTTTTTCTTTATTTTGACTTATATCCTTTAAGATTTGCTTTAGTGATGGTATTTTGGTTGGTAAATTCTCTTAGTTTTGTCTATAAATGATTGTTATTATTTTTACTTTTATTCAAAACCCAGATGAGTATAGAGTTCTAGGTTTATAGTTGTTTTTTCACCAGCATTATGGAGAGGCAACCTCATTATCTTCTTGCATCTATTTCTTGCTTTGAGAATTAAAATGCTGCCAATCTAATTGCAAGGATTAGGATTCTCACCTTCATTAAACTGAAATGTTTGCATTATGGATTGTGGTGGACTGAATGATGTCTCCCACAATGACAGGCTCCATCTGAACCCCCAGGGTATGAACTCATTTATAAATAGTATCTTTTAAGATTCTATTTGGATGAGGCCAAATCGTATCAGAGTGGGCCTTAACTCACTATAGCTAAAGTCCTTGCAAGGAGTGCAAATTCAGAAGGAGTCAGGAGAAATCAGCAGGAACCAGAGGAAGACACAGGATAATCTGATAAGAGAAAAATCGCCATGTGATAGAAGATAGCTGGAAAGCTATTCCCAGAATGCTACAGGCTGGAAAAACTATGGCCTTGCTTTTTTGGACTTCTAGCTCCCAAACTGTGAGCCACTACGTTCCTATCGTTCCAGGCAACCAGTGTGTGGTATTTGACCGGACAGCCCTTATAAACACGGCAGTGTTTTCCTTTAACAATATGAGTGACTTACTTTATTTGCTTTGTATCTGATGTAAAACATATTCTATCATCTGATATTATTTTCATCTCTCTTTTCCTTTGTTAGTGTTTTTGTGATAGAGATTTTGCTTTCTATTTTATTTCTAAAATGTAATTTTTATTTTTAATATTTAATGATTAATACTTTAATAAGCATTTAATCAGATTTTTTTTCGTGGGGTAGTTGCATAGGCTGAGAATCAAGCCCGGGTCTCCCACTTGGCAGGCGAGCATTGTGCACCCTTTTTTTAATCAAATTTTTATAAACTTCTCAAAGCATATGCCTTCTAATGGGGAATACAATGCACAACGCAAACTTACCATCAAAACAGTTATGGTGAATTTCACATCTGCCATTTAGTTTTGTCCTGCCTAGGTTTCTATGTTTGTCTTTTTCTAGTAGGTTTAGTCCATTTTTGTTTTGGGCCATGGAAACATGGCCCAAACATGTTTACATGTTTAACCATGTAGATACATTTGTTGTCCCAAATCCTGGGTTTGTGTTTAAGGATGAAGAAGGAAATTGTGGCAGACCTGGTCTTGGATTCCTGTGGCTTGTCCACAGACTTATGTCACCCACCATGTGGTCCTGGGTGAACTTGGGTGCAGCTAATGCATATGAGGAAGAACTCCTTCTTTAGGAGACAGGTCTCTTAGATCTAAGGGATTTATGAAGGGGCAGTAGATTCGGACACTGGGCCCATGACTGAAAATGTGTGCTCAAGAGGAAGTATTGAACAGGTGATTCAGGTAGCCACCATACCAAATTTCCAATCTTTGCCAAGAGAGAGAACTTGCTCAAACACTTCTCTAAGAGAGGAGAAGGACGGACAAATAGCTTTCTCTGAGGTGTGGTAAATGTGTACACAATTACATAAAATTGGTAATCGTTTATGAATTAAACTTGAGCTGGATTTTTTTCCATCAAATGTTAAGTTCTCAGGATCTGGATTCTTGGCCACTGGCCTGGACCAACTGACATCCTATGGAGTCTGAAACTAAGGTGGTTTTTCTCCTTCCCTCTTACATTTTGTGTGTTTGCTGGGATTTTGGAACACTAAGTATCAGATCTTGGGAAGATAATCTTGGCTGGGATAATGACTTTTGGGCTAGAGATGGCTTGTTTTCTAAGCATTGTTGCTATGGGATTAGTGCAGAGATAATCTTGTATCTCTTATTAGAGGTTTAAACCCTTTATAAAGAAGGCTTACAGGTATTTGGCATTAAATTAATCCAGGCTCTGAGGCTCTGAAAAAAAAAATTGCATACATTCCAGTGAGAGAGTGAAGCCCAGGCTGCTGGAGGCACTTCACCACCACTCAGGCTAATAGAACTACTTTGCTTTAAACAGAGGAAAATAAAAAATTTGAGCATATGGTTATTGACTTTTAAATGGAAAATTTTATACCTTGAACTTGTGAGAACAAAATTATTTGATTTTGGATTTAATCCCTTTTGATTTTAATGTCTCTGTGCTTTTTAATTTGCAAGGGGATTCAAACTTTCAGGTTTCTATATGGGAGAAGGAAAATGGCAAATTTACTCAGTATCTTTATAATGTCAGAATTTTCATTATTAGAATGACCTTATGCATTTTAGTATCGAATATTGCAGTGCCATTCACTCTCATTCCACTCAGGTGTTTCTGGGAGACAGGTACATAAATTCCACAGCATAAATTCTTTGACTTGGTCCTTTAGCTATAAAAAGGAATCTTGGCCAGAAGCATTGCTAGGTGAACTAATGTGATGGTGAACAAGGCATTCCCACTAAGTGAATGGTGGTGAAGTAAGAAGCAGAGGGAAGGCAAATACATGCCTACAATGAGTTTCTGTTAATATGAGAACAAGCTTAAGCCCCCTCTATTATGGAAGAGATCCAATATAATCAATATAGTCAAGTTTCCACCAGTTATCAGGCTGTTCCTCTTCCCTTATGGTGGTAATTTTGAAAAGCACCATTGTTTTCTGCTATTTGTCATTTGGACAATCAGTACAGTCAGATCTGAATTTTGAATGAGAAATCTACATTGTTGTGCCTATACATGGCTCTTACTTTTGGCATCATTGTACTTTATTCAGGAGCCCTTCAAACAGGCACTGGCTGACTTGGGAAAGAGACTAATTTACATCAACAAAGCAGAGGTTCTCGTACAACTGCGTTGAGAAGGGCCTATGCAATCTGTGCCCCCCACAGAACATTTACTTGAGGCACAATTATTCTCTCTCTCGGCATATTCTCAAAATCCCACATCAACCTAAGACTCAGATGCCTTTGTAATAAATAAAAACGTTTTCTTTTCAAATCCCCACCTGCCCAATGAAATCATCAACTATAACCATGAATCAGGATAGATGCACAATTCTGACCATATTTCCTTTCATGCAAAGTATAAAGCCAGATATACCCCCTGGAAATTCTGTTCTGTCCTTCCCCCTTTCCCAAGGAGGGTTTGTGATGCTACAATAATTCATTTCTTCCTTAGTTTTGGATTATTTATCAATCAGATTCCATTTTTTTCCTAACAGTGAGGCCATACATGTGGGATGAGGGAGAGATGGTATGTCAATAGAAGCAATAATCCAGAAATATGAGCAACCTGCTTATACAAATTGCTCACGCCTTCAGAATCAGCTTTATCCTGGCTTTGTTTATAACTTTCCTCCTTGATGGAGTGCTGTTATGTTCACACTTAAATTCATGGCTTGGAAGATCAGATGCAAGCCAGTTCATAATGGGCAGCTTAGGCCCCATTGTCAGGTATTCAACCTCTTCAAAGACTCAATAACCAGCCAGAATCTCCTTAAGAGGAGAGAGAGAGAGAGAGAGAGAGGATTGAAAGAGAATATTTATTTTCAAAAGACAGCTTCTCCAAAATCCCTTGAGTTCCATCCTATGATGCTCATGCCTAGGTTTGCCACAGGCTCCATTTAGAACCTGAAGCTGCCACAGACACTTTGAACACTATTTTACCAAATAGGTCATGGATCCCAAATGGCAGAGCAGCTTGAACTGCAGCCTGGACCAGCTTTAGAGGCTTTCTTTCATCTGACCCTCCAAGCTTAGTAAATGGATCAAATTAGGCTCACCCAAAATTATTTGTCTCTAAATATAAAAAGACCTAAACAGCATTATCCTTCTTTAAAGGAGATGGCAAGATAAAATAAATTCTATTTCACTTTTTGGGGGAGACATTTTTGTTTCCCCACCCTACTGACCTTCCAGGTTTTTTTTGTTTGTTTGTTTTTGTTTTCTATGAGTCTCTACTCTGGCTCATTATTGTCTTATCAAATATCTGAGGATGCCTGCTACTTCTTGCTTGCCAGATCCTATTGACCTACTTTCACAGATAGAATGGACCAGACTATGTACTAAGTACCTACTAGGTGCTTGATTATGAGACAATCTAGGTCCTTGGGATGTAACTAATAACAGAGAGTCAGAGAAACCATATAGTCCTGACCAAGGATTGAAGATGCCTTGTTGTCACTGACAGATAAAAAGAAATTGCTTCTGGTAGCTCTTACTAACAAGTAGAGGAACAACAACCACTTAGAAGGAATGGACAGCTATGTTGACTTGTGACATTAAAAAGACAAAACTTAGAATCCAATTGCAGTTTGAGATCATCATCTTACTGCATTTACATCCTCTTTTTATGTCTTATTACACATTCATTCTCGAAGTCCCAACTTCCAATTGTGCATACCAACCAGGAAAATTACCTGAGGATGTTATAGGAATGACCACAACTTCATTTCTTAAACCTTTGGAGAACAAAGTGTTGGTTTTGAGTTATTCATCTTGAAAGAAGGCGCAGCATTCTGTAAGCCATTTCCATAATTATAGCTCTCATTCCATGTTTCAGGGAGCCAATGGAGTCAAGGAAGTATTGACTCCATTTAGGAGCTTGTCTCTTCATCCAATGTGATACAATGAACACATTAATAGATCACCTGACTCTACCACAAGATTAACTTGAGTCAGAATGCCCATCACTATTTGCTACTGTATCTAAGCACTATTTGCTACTCTATGTTCACCCTAATACACAGTTGCAGGTCTCTTTGGGAAAGGCCAAAAGGAAGATCATCAGGAAATACTTACGGTGGTTTTTACTGGGTCTTTGACAATATCGAGAATTGCCTTTTTTCAAGAGTCTTTTGTTTGTTATTTGCTGTAAGTCTGGGAATTGGGTAAGGATCTGGGCCTCCTTTACAAATCAAAACATATCTCTATTCACTGAATTAAAGGTTTTATATTTTCAGTTACTTAAATTAGAACCTTAGGATGCTTCCCTTCTAATTCAACTTTAAGAACATATAATTAATTTAGCCACTGCTACAGATCTCTACAGCTAAAGCATTGTGATGTACACTGCAGCCTTACTGCCAATTACAGTAACTATACCCACCATTTCTATTGGTCTCTCTCACCCCTAGAAACATCCCCACATAAGAACAGAGCCCAGTTCAATGACAACAGCCCTTATAAGGCAGATGTTGATAATGCTCCATCTCTTAGCCACATCCTCACTGCCCATAATCTTAAAGAGTGGAGATGAACATGGTTAGGACAATTGATTAGTGATTGCTGGAAAAGGGTTGGAGTGCCCATAGCCCATTTCTATTTGCTTCATGGTACTTGAATGGGTCAGCATAGTTAAAGACAAAGTGTGAAGGAGGTCAGTTTACTCTTCTCCCTGAATTTTGGCAAAATTTTAGGAAGAAAGGAAGACTCACAGACAAATTCTACTTCAATATCAACAGAACCTATACAGAGAAGGTAGAGTTTCACAAAGGAGTATGTTTGCTGAATCATTATATTGATATTTCTTTTAGCCTCCAGTTTCTTGGAACAGCTAGTAGTTAAAACTTAAAATTGTGGAACTGTACCCATACCAAACCCTGAAATCTATTCTACAACTAATTGTTGTGGTGTGCTTTGAAATGTAGTGCTTTTGTGTATATATGCTATTTTTTACAAAAAAAATAAAATGAAAAGTCGATTGTGATAAATGCATAGCTATATAATATATTGTAAACCACTGATTATACACTTTGGATGATTACATGGTATCTGAATAAATAATATATATCAATAAAATTGCATTAAAATTTTTTAAAAAGCAACAGAGCCAACTCATAGGTTGAATGCATAAACAAGCCCCTAGATTAGACTAAACTAAGACCATGAAAGTTTGCAAATTAATGTGTAGGTAAGTGCCCAGAATTTTTGAAACATAGCAACTAAGGAAGATCCACATCTCTTATCAGCAGGGTATGATGTTATCAGTATCAAGCTTGGCATGGAGCGCAGTGACCTGAGGCTTGAAAATATCTCAAACAACTCTGTTGAGCCATTGCTCATAGAGAAGAATTTTCCAAGGGTGGTGGAGAACTTCTCAATGATAGTATCACAAGTTTCTATGGAATCATTGGGTATGGACCCCACCCTTTCAATACAGAGAGAATACTGTAAGTACTTGTCTGGGATTGATTCTCAGAATTAATTTATGTTCTTAGGTGGAGGATGATGTAAAATTTAAATGTTTATTCAGGGAGTCATAGAATTCCAGAAAATGATGTGCAGGGCTTATCTGGTTCAGCCCTCTAATTACATGTACAGGATGAGAAAGCATTTCCCAAACACTGGGTTGAACCTTGTACATCCTTAATATTTTTCTCATTTTTGTTACACATTGTATTAAGAAAATAGACAGCCAAACATTGATATATAGATTTCATTAATGTTCCACTGAGGAAACTAAGATTATGATTATACTTTAAGATCAGCAAAACTTACAAAAGAAATGCAGTGGTTATACTGATAGCAAAGCTATAGCACAGGTCAGGTCAGACCAATTGGTAGCATAGATTTTTGATGAAAAGAATATAAAGATAGTTTCTAGAACAAAGATGGTGAATCCTTTAAAGACAGTTCACTTCTAACAAATTAAACTCTGTATTAGTTTTCATGCTGTGTGTAACAATTTACCTTAGATTACGTTGCTTAAAACATATTTATTATCTCACAATCTCTATGGGTGGGGAGTCTGGACATGGCTTATCTGGATACTCGGCAAGCCTGCAATCAAGGTCATTGGTCAGGGTTGGGTTCTCATCTGGTGGGTCCACTGGGGAAAGATTCACTTCCAAACTCACTCAGGTTGTTGGCAGAACCATTTTTTTTGTAACTGTAGCACTCATAGCAGCTTGCTTATCTGTAGCCAGCAAAGGAGAGATTCTAGAGGCAGTCTACTAGCAGAATGGAGTCTTATGTGACATATGGTAATCAAAGGAGTGACATCCCATCATCTTGGGCATATTCTATTGATTAGAAGCTAGCATAGGTCCCACCTATGTGTAAAGAGAGGACATGAGGGCATGAACACCAGGGTGTAGGATGTTCTTAAGTCTGACCTCCACGTGCTCTAAACCACTAAGGGAAAACAGTGTGGAGCAACTGAAAGAACCTGGACACTGGACACAGCCATGAGCTTAAGTACTGGGCCCTCAGCTTAATATCTATATGATAATCAGCATTTTTCAGCCCGATGGAGGGATCTTCAAAAGAAAGGAGCCAAATCTGTTGCACTGATGGGGTAGTATGGCGATTACCCAAGAAGATTACCATGAAAGTACAGGAATTTACAGGTGAAGCAAAGACAATATAGGGAGGAGGCAGTGAAATTTCACCCATAGGAAGGTGGGGGTGGGGAACAAGGCAGAAAGAGGGATCCCCCTTTTCTACTGAAGAGGAAATGGCCACGAGTACCCTCTAATCAAAACACGGAGATGTTGTGAACCTAAGGGAGTTTGTGTTGCCAGAAAAGTGGGAAGGTGAATCCTGCCAGATTCTCGCCAGCCTTTTAAGGATTCTGGAAATTGGTTCCCTACCCAACCTGGGAAGTGGAGGAATTTAACCCCAGTACTGTGGATACAGGGCAGACTCAGGCTATGATGAGAAGTTGCCATCTCAGAGTGTCTCAGCTGGGGCATGGGGCTCAAGATGGCAGTAACACAGAGTAGTGATCCTGACCATAAGCATTAAATATAATTATAATAATGCGAGTGGGGAGAGCAGAAGGAGACTATTTCCAGTAGAGGCTCTCTGGAAATTCGGCTCTGTTGCCAGCTGCAAAATTATCTACAAATCCTGCTATAGTTCTCCAGATGATTAAAAATATGAAAACTTGCCTTACAGGATTGTTTTGGGAATACAGCAAGACTTTGTGTAAAAGTTTCTGGCATATAATAAGTACTTAGCATATACCATCAATTAGTGAAAAAAATCATCCAGTTGGTATCTACTTGTTAACCCTAAAATTTTTTTGAAGACAAGATTAAGGAATTGACCAAAAAATGTTCATTTAAAATAGCATCCAGGCAAATTCAGACAGCCAAAGCAATTTATACTGTTTCTTAACTCTAATCAAATGTTTTTCTGCTTCCTTCCTTATTGGTAGGTGGCTGGAAATTAATTGATAGATATGGCAAAATATATGTACACAGTGTATTTTTTGTCTCTTTCTATTGGACTGAGTAGTGTAGAGAAAGATCTTAAGTGCTGGCAGGTTGACCCATTGGAAATTTGAACTAGGATAGGATTTTGGGACACCAAATAGACTTGGTATGGACATTGATCTACAGCTACCCATAAGCAAATATAATTGAAAGATTGAATCCTATTAGGGATAAAGCAGAATAGTGTTCAAGGAAAACCAACAAGTAGGAAGGAGGGGTTGCAACTGATGACTGAGAAGAGTGTGGAGCTAAATAAATTATAAAACAGTGGAAACATTAGAACCATCCAGGCAGAGTCAGCTTCATGGGTGTGCAAACTTTATAGTCACTCAGAGCCCCACACAATCCACAAAGGGTTCTGCACTTGGTTTTCAGGCTCTGCTATCGCTGTCTTGAAAATTTTAATGTTTTAACAAGGACCTGCCCATTTTCATTTTACACTTTGCCTGACAAATTTTGTAGCTGGTCAGTCCTGCATCCAGAGACCACAGGCCTTGGTAAAGGTGAGAGTTCAGAGAAGGAGTCCTCTAGCAGGATGGCCTCAGGAAGTAAAGGGCAGAGTTAGATGGGGCTAATAGGTAAATAGTTGGTAATAAGTAAATATGACAATCTTTTGAATGACCGCTATTAAGAGTAAGTATTCCAAACAGACTCCAGGCTCCAACTGGAAATATACCTATAGCTTTTTTGTTTGTTTGTTTATTTGTTTGTGTTTTGGTCACTGCTACCATTCTCTAAAAAAGTTTTTCACTGACCTTACTTCTCTGATCTCCTCAAAATCATTTGTGACTGCTTATTAGCCCTCTCATCAGGCTTCCAGAATGAATAAATTAAAAGGAAGAGCTGTGAAATAAAAGGATAGTCACATGGAAAAAGGATGAAATGTGACCCCCGCCATACAACATAAAAACAAAAAGGAAGAGCTGTGAACATCTTAAAGGGAGAATCAGTTTTAAACACACATACACATACATATCCCATTAATATACTAGAAGCAAAATTGTTGCTTTCAATATAACACATGAAATGGAGACTTATTAATATGTAACACATCACTCTGTGCATGTTTTATGAAAACAAAACTTGCTGCAAAAGTCAGAGTGAAAAATCAATATCCAGGTGGCAAGAATATAAACCAAAGAAATAAGCAGAAATTTACTATTCATTTATTCATTATGTAGACAGCTTCAAGTGGCAATCATAGTTATGTAAAACATATCTTGAAGAGATAGAAATAATACTAGTATCAATATTCTGCAAGTGTCCTAGTCTCTCTTTCTATCACACCACACATACACGCACTCCATAACCTCACACACATACATTTTACAGTTCAACTTTCTGCCCCCACAGGGCCATCTTTCCAGACTGAACCAACAATGGAAAAATCACAGGAACAGGTGGCCCTTCAACAAGAACTCATAAAGACCGGCGTACCTTTTCCACTGGGGGTCAGGAAGTATTTGAGATTTTCATGCTGTGCTGTGAATGACAAATCCCCTAGGTGACGCTCGCTCACCATCACGCAGGGGTGGAGGTGGGTTGTTTGGACTGTATCGTGTCACTGTGTACACCCTTTCCCTCCAGTGATCCCACCCAGCAAAGTGACCTGAGTTGCCTTCCAGGACAGATCAAGGGTGGATCATCTTTGTGGTTTTATTTTCATGCCTTGATAAGTACAAACCTAATGAGACTCGTTACCTCATCTAATGATTAAAAAAAAAAAATCAACAAATAAATATTTTACCTATTACACCATCTAGTAGAAAAGAGACAAAGGGTTTGATTCAGACTGCGTAAAAAAAAAAAGGAAAAAAAATATGCCTGTCAGAACCATCAACACAAGACAAAAGCAACATGCCCCAACCAGATTCATAAGAAAACACACAGAAGTTCCTTTAGCCAGAAATGTACAAAGGTACTGCCTAGAATCCTCTAGAGAAGGTGCTGATACTCTCCATGGTTCCCCACCCTTTGGGAGAATGAACTTTCTGAGGCAGTAGGATGTTGGGAATAGGTTGTAGGGTGCAGGTGTTTCTGAGTCATGTTAGGTAGCAAACAGTGCACAGAGCTATAGTTGGCTCAACTAAGATTTTTAATCCATTTCTTGCTCTAAAAAGTCTGTTAAGAATGTTCCCTATGAAGTGAAAGCTGTGCTCAGTTCCTCAACTACAAAGCATGGGTATATCCCTCAATGCCCATATAGTGGCTTTTCATGAGATCTCAAATGTCACCTCACCTTGGCCAGCAACACCTCATGCGTCCCACTCTGGTTACATGGTTACATGTTTTCCTGTCACCTCTAGCTGGTATGGTCTTCAACTGAGAATCTAGATGACCAGCTAACCATAAGTCCACCAACACAGTAACAAAAGATCTCAGATTCACAAGAGATGTTACTTCATAACAACCAAAAGTGGTCCTTTGCATCCATCCATTTTAATCACTTAAGATATTTTGAGAAACATTCTGATGAATTACAAGATTTCTTTGCTTTCCAGGACCAAACCAGATTTTAGTAATGTAGCAATTAGTGCTATGTCTTCATGGATGTCCCCTTGTTCTATACATCTTCCTGGCACTTACTAGGATATTAGGATATCAAAAGTTGTTGAGGAAAAAAAAGATGAAGACACAACTATGTGATGATATTGTGAGCCATTGATTATACACCATGTATAGACTATGTGTGTGAAGATTTGTCATAAAAATATATATTTTTAAAAAGTTGCTCATATTTAGACTTTAGAGCTTTCCTAATTCAGGAATGGTGAAATGGCAAAGTATATCTATTATTTAGTCAAATTTAAGTTATAAGGTTTTTGAAATTTTCTCTTTATCAGAACTTGTTCTTGTGAAAATCTTATTGTTGAAATTGGAATAGATGGCAATTTATAGAGATTAAATGTCTCATATACACACATTCACACTGGCATTCACATATGTAAAACATACATTATACACACACATACATATCATATGCTTCTCTAGGTTGTTTCTCATTTTGACTGTTCTGTTCTAATGACAAAAATCATGACTCAGAATTTAGGCCACAAAAATCAGTTCAGGAAACACCATTTCTGTGAAGCTTCCTAGACAAGCCCAGCAGCCTCGTGTCTGAGGGCCTGGGGTCAGCTGCAGGTTATAGTTTTCTAATGTCCTTTTCTATGATTCCTGGCAGTTGCTGAAGTTCAGGGTTTAAGATTTCACATTTCAAAAATGGGGACGCTCACTTCTAAACTTTACACACTTCACAGGGTTATTTTAAGAAACCCAGTGAAGTGTTTCATATGAAAGCACTTTAGAATCTATAAAGCATTTCACCAGAGAAGGTGTCTTTGTCTAGAGATATATCTATCACTTTGGGGAAGAAAGCAGTTTTGAATTCAAACATAAATTGTTCAGTGGAATTTAATATTTGCTTTTCAAAATGTTAATGTGAATACAGAGTAGAGGAGGAAAAAAGTAAAGAAAAGATTGTAATCACAGGAAAATAATCTCAGTAGACAATGATTGCTTTTTTCTTTTTTTTTTTTTTTGGTGGAGGGGGTGGTGCATGGTCCGGGAATCGAACCCAGGTCTCCTGCATGGAAGGCAAGCCTTCTACCACTGAGCCACCTGTGCATGCCGCAGTGCTTGTGTTTTAAACATACAGTGATAACTTGTAGACACAGTAAATGTTAGGCAATTTTTCAATATTCATAGAATAATAGCACATCTGAAAGTTAGGTTAAGAAAATCCGGAGAGTTCTTTCTATATTTATATCATATTTTACCATGGAAAATCAAACACAAGAGGGCGTCTCCTCCGTGAGTTTTAGAAGATTCTCCAATAGATTCCATATACAGAGTATGTTTTTTCATTCTACCAAATAGCTCCTTTTACGCAAGTGACAGAGAACAGTTCCTTAATTTCATTAGCCACAAATATTATAGTGTTTACATATTATGATCTTTACCTTCTAAAAACTCTTCCTTGTGAGTCTATAACTCCATTTTTGTCTTGAAAAATGGTTTCATCAGTACTTAGTGACATAAAGTTGAGAACTAACAACAACAACAAAAAGAATGAAGTGTACTGAACAGTATGTAAATACTCTGGATTTCAAAGTTTTAAAAGGTGAATGTTTCGAAAAGCTTTCACATGCCTCTCTCTCTTTACCCATTCCCTTCCCCCATATTGCGGAGCTCTTGCTCAAACCCAAATTCTTAGTTTCCCATGCTTGGATAAACGCAATAGCCAACCAAGTGATCTCTTTTAACTTCCTCCAATTAATTCTATCTAGCTCTGTGAAATTAGTTTCCTTGTACATATTTTTCATAATATTGTAGGACATTGACAGACAGAAGTTTCTCATCTGCCCCCAAGTGAGGTTTATTACTTAAGGCAATTAATGCTTAATTCCCATTCAACTACTCTTTTCTTCTCACCTCTCCCCTCCCCAGTAAATGAAATCTAGAGGCTATTGAATCCAGGGTGGCTTTAAAGTCATTAAAAAAAGATAATTTACTGAGTAATGTGTAGTAGGTTAATGAACAAATCATATATTATACTACTAGATTTTGAAAACATCTTTTGTGCCATCTCCATAGATTAACCCAGTAAGTAGTATTCAACTCCTCTAAAGCACATTAGGTTTCCCCACTCACTGATTATGCCTTGATGATTGCAATTTCCTCACTTCAGTGGCCCTCTTCATATCTTAGCGCTTACCACCACCAACACAATACACACACACACACAGAATCTATTTTACCTTAATAAAATGTATGCTCCTATATATTCACACTTCTTTATGGGAGAGAGAGGATAAACCTTCTGTAGTTTTATATTCTTACCTAACCTATGTGTGGTTTCTATTTACTTACTCCCAGATTGAGATTGCAGATTTCTCCTCAGAGACCCAGGCAGATTCTTATCTCAAACTATGTTGCCTCTAGCCCTGCCAGAGTTCTCTCTACAGCCCAGAAAGTTCCTTTCCTCCCCTTCGTACATGGTGAAAAAATGGCCTTTATCTCACATCTCATGCCCTTTACTACTCCTTACTACACTTTTGGAATTCTAGATTCAAGTTCTCTAGACTGATGGATCTTACAAGTCTAGCTCTCTTGAAATTCAAAAGTCCTTTCTTTCTCAACTACTTTAAACTTGCAAATTAGAATTCCTTAATTTCCAATTCTTGGGTCTGCCACTTCTTAAAAAATCTATGCAGTAATTCAACTGACATTTCTTCTAGATTGCATCCTAAAGCTCTCTGAATCAATGAGCCATTCATCTAGTTGATGGAGAATCCAAGAGCAAGAAGTACTAATTGGGGGTAAGAAAACCTAGGCCAAGTTCTCTAAATATTATTTTACTTCAGGAAAGATAAAAAAAGGGAGACATTCTTGACAAGGAAATCATCATGAGCATAGAAAGGCAGGTGGAAAAATCAAAATAAATAAAGCTAGGTGGTTTATAGCATTGAGTTTTTCAATTTTATTTGACAATTACAGATGAATATGTAAACACAACCAGGGAAGAATCTAGGATCAGAGAAGTTGAAAGTGGCCAGAGAATTGAAAATGGAAGCAGTGAAAAATTATAATATCTAACATTGATTGAAACGTGACTATGGATTAAGCAGTTTGGAAATTTCTTTAGTTATCAAATGTATACTGTTACTCGTGATTCACAAAATTCCAGTAAGGTGATATTCTAAATATCTTTGTGATAGTTTCCAGATGACAGAAATAAATAGAAAGTGTAAAACTATGAGATAGGTCATATTTAATGTATTTGAAGAAGACACAGTTTCCAATGTAGCTAGAGCTGAGTGAGTGAGGAAGGCCATGCTAAGATATGAGATCAGGGAAATGTCTTGGGGGGCAGACCAGGTAAGGCCTTGTGGGCCCTTGTAAGGACTTGTCCTTTACTCTGCAAGAAGAAAAAAAAAAAACATTTGAATATTTTAAAGAGATGGGTGAGTTAATATGACATTTGTGTTTTCAAACATTACTTTAGATGCTGGGTAGTTAATTGATTCGAAGGAAGATGCAAAAGACCCATTAGGAAACTACATCATGTTGCAGGTGAGAAATCACATAAATTATGTTAACCTACTGATGGAGTAAGATACTCAATTACATCTGTGCAATACTAGGGTAACAGCATATCTAGCACAGTATAAAACCAAATTATCTGAAATAATGGTTATCAAATTCCCAGACAAGACATAATTTACAATGGAATTTGTACATTCAGAAGCCTTGGAGTGTTCTTACAATTATTGAAAATGTGTAAAGTATATTTAACATTGAATGAAAATAAGGAACTGAAAAATATAAACACACTAGTGGCTAAAGTTCAGCACTTGGTTGAACAAAAATTCTTTCTCAAAGCATCTATAATTTCTTACAACATAATGAAGATGCGTTTTCTTCAATCTAAGTTCAATCCAATGTTTTTCCTGCAGTATGATTAAAAGAGAGGAATGCAAGAGTGAAAGGCACAGCTATACACGATAGCCAGTTTTAAAGAGCTATGGGGATGTCAAGTAGATGTCCTGAAATACTGGGGCAGGAGAACAAAGTCCACACAACATTTCCCTCTTTGTCTAACATTAGCATGGATTTGCTAATTATAGTTGTTTGCAAAAATTCATTAGAAAAACTGAATAAGGTTCTGTTTCTTAAGTTTAAAGTAGTAACATACACGTATACTTCATCTGCAAAAAATATTTGCAGGATCTGAAATGATGCAGATCATCATTCAGGGATGATTCCACAATGATGTGAAAAAGGACACTTTACAGTTTGCCATGTTCATTCCCTCCCTGGTTTCTTCCAGCCAGTCCCTGGCTTTTAAGTTTGTAACTCCTTTTGTGTCGCGGGATCTATTAACCATTGCTATGTACCAGTAACTGTACAGACAGTTATCACTCTATGAAGCATTCTCCAATGTCCAGTGGCAGGCTGCAGACAAGGAATATGCTCAGTAAATCTTCTCTCAAAAAGACTTGAGATCTTACACTTGCTCCAGCGAGTTCATGGAGGGCAGTAGCTTGGATCACTGTCTCAGTCCCATACGCATCGTAACTCCACAGCCCCTCCTGGCCCACAGTGCCAACTCCCACCCCCAAAATCTCCTCACTCAATTCTTACCAGCCATAGAAACCACAAATGATTTGAGGCAAGTAAATATCTAATGTAGAATAGTATGCCTTGCTAAAATACCTTTCTAGAATGAGGACAAAAATAAAGACCTTTTCACAAGAACAAGAGTGAGAGAGCTTATCTTTGCTAAAGGAATGTGTAAATAGCATTGTTGAGAGTAAGGAAAATGAACCTCAAAGATCTGAGCTACAGAAACAGAAATCTGACAATGGAAGATGTGTAGGTAATTAAACAAATGTTGCTGTAAGTGCAAAACTTGCATAATTTGTGGCATAATACTGGACAGCTATGGAGGATGCTGACGGTCAAAGCAAATGCAGAGCATTGACCTGTAATCTAGGCATAGTTCTAAATGTTTTGTTTACTTGTCTAACCTTTGCAACAGCTCTATAAGCTGGGTACTATAATTATCCCTATTTAAATGGAAATTGCAGTGCAGACAGTTTAAGTAATCGGTGCAATGTCATAGAGTTTGGGTCTACACTCTGGCTGTCTGCATCTTGAGCTGTATAGCTGTATGCCCTATACTTCTTCCCTACAGCTCTTAACCAACTCATTAAAGTATCCTAAGACTATATAGTTCAGGAGCATGGTAGAGAACTGGCTAACTTTAGACTTTGATAACTTAAAAAGTATGCTGAACTAATCACTAAAATTACAAAGACTATAAATATCTGAACTGGAAAAGGAAAAACCATAGATGGGGGGAGTGGGGAAATTTTCATTCAATCTTAAAGAAGTTAAGAATGGGTTAAGAAAAAGAAAAAGTATAGAAATAAATTTAAATATATTAGACATATAAATGATAGAAAATAGACCTTCCTGCAAAGACAGAATGACTTTTTTTAAATCAAGCTTTGTGATTTTATTAAGAAACCATCTAAAACAAGGACATTAGAAAGGTTGAATGTATAATAATGAAGCCGGATGTGCCAAAACAAGGTTAATTAAAGGAATGCTGGTGTTGCTATGTTTTAATCAGGCAAAATATACTTTAAGGCAAAAATATATCCAGAGATAAAGAAGACCACTAAAAGACAACAAAAGATTCAACTTACTACAAAGGCATAATAATTTAAAGCATTATGCAACTAATGATACAGATTTCAAATAGATGAAGAAAATATTGATAGCACAACATGAAGAATTTGACAAATCTGTTATTATATTAGGAAGTTTTTTGACAAAGAAGAAGTAAGGGTATAGAAAATACGAACAAAACAATTAGCAATCTTGAGCTAATTGACGTATGTATTGGACACTATACCCCAAAATTGGCAATACATATTTATTTTCACAAACACCTTTAGGAAAGTAGACCTCATGCCAAACTGCAAAGCATTTTCAATGCATTTCAAAGAATCAGTTTTTACCCACTCTGTATTTTCTCCCCATAATACAATTAAGTTAGATGTTAATAACAAAAATATTAATAATCGATGCATATGGTTAGAGTTTAAAAATCAACTCTTCTGTGTAAAGGAAAAAATTATAAGATAAATTAGAAAATCCTTAAAACCAAATAATAAAAATGCTATGCATATACTAAATAGAAAACTAGAAGAAATACAGCCAAAGCTTATCTATACAAGGCTATATATAGCCTTAATACCTGTGAAAATAAATGAACAAATATCCAATTACAAAGTTAACCAGAGTTTCTCAACAGCTGTGTTATTGACCTTGGGCAAGAATATATTTGTTGAGCAGGACTTTCCTATGCATTGCAGAACAAATATCTTCCTGGTCCTCACCCACTAAATGCCAATCGCACTAACTCTACAGTTATCGTGAAAA